>ONZH01013385.1:0-35058 GCA_900303285.1 Rhinella marina
TATCATGTTATCACTGCGAGACATCATATATTGTGGCTATTTTACATTGTGTGAAATAACAATAGCGCAACATAATCAAATAAAATCATAACAATGAAACCACAGTGTGGACACATCATTTAATCTAGAACAACTAGAAACAAGTAATAGTAAATTAAAAGGAGCTTAGTCCTCGGGATCACCCCCGGTCAGGGATAAGAAAAGGAAGGGGTTAGGAGATCTTCGAAAGACCCTCCATAAGTTTTGCACTAATTCAAAGCGACAGAAAATATTGTAGGTTAGGGGGATCTAGAACAACTCAACCAAGGGTCCCAAATTTGGTTGATATCGTTCTCTAGTGTCAGACAATGTAGCATTTAGTTTCTCGTACAATGCTATACGGTTGATTCTATGTATAACGGCAGTACAGAGAGAGAAGGGGTTTTCCATCTTGAGGCTATATGTATTCTAGCAGACATCAATATGTATTGGAGAAGTTTGTGCTTAGCATTGTTAAATGTTTGTGGTTTTAAACCTAGAAGGTAGATTGGTATCGATAATGCTAAGTCCATTTTAAACACTTCACATAGACCTCTGCCTATATCAGACCAGAATCTACGGAACTACCGGACAAGTCCACACACATGAAGTGTCGTACCTACATCCTGACATCCTCTAAAGCACAGAGGAGATACATTAGGGTAAATCTGATGTTAGTCTGGACGGCACAAAGTATATCTCTGTGTAGTATTTTCATTGAGGTTTCCATAAGTGTTACCTGCCAACTACCCCTACTAATTGTCGTACAACACTCGTACCACTGTTCCAGTGTGAGGGATTCTCCCAAATCTACCTCCCAACTGTACATATATGCCAATTTAGTATCCGGTGGTGGCGAGTTCAAGATAGAATAAATAAAGGAAAGGGTACCTCTCTCCGAGGCTCTATATTTGCAAAGTCTCTCAAATGCTGTGTAGTCTATAGTTCTATGCGCAGGGACCTGAGCGGTTAGGAAATGAAAAATCTGAGTAGTTCTAAAAAAGTTCAGGAGATGGGGGGGAAAAAGCAGCAATAAAATATGCCCTGGACATGAGCTTAGATTGGAGCAAAAAATCACCTAAACATCGAAGTCTAGAATGTTTCCACCAGGTAAATGCAGTAGGTGGTAGGCCTGGTGGAAATAAGGGGTTCCCAAATAATGGTAGCAAAGGTGTAAATGGGGTTTTGCAGTTTATATTTATACCGGACTTTCCTCCAGAGTTGTAGCATAAGGTATGGTATTTTCGCTGCTGGTTTACCGATCCCAAAGGAGAATCTGGGGACCATATTAGTGCCAATGGGGAAGCAGGTTGCAGTAAGTCCGTCTCTAAGGATACCCATTGCGGCCTGGAAGAACTAGCGTGGAAGGATACTAATTGCGTCAATCTAGCGGCTACATAATATATTTATATAAATGGGGTACAGACAGTCCTCCTACCCGTTTATGGAGGTGCATAGTATTTTCTGGCTATACGTGGCTTTTTATATATGCCCATATAAATCTGAATATTTCCGTCTGCAACGACTTAAGTGCCGTACCATATACCGGGGTGGGAAGAGACCTAAACAGGTACAAGATCCGAGGTAGAGTAACCATCTTAACTGTGTGTACTCTTCCTAGCCAAGAGAGCGTTGGAGAGTTCCATTTAAGTAAATCTTGATGGAGCTGCGGAATGAGTCGAGCATAGTTCCATTTAAACGTAGAGTCCCATAGTTTTCGGTAGATTAATACCCAAATATGGCAAATAGTTATCTCTATTAGTTAAAAAAATTAAGAGAGATGAGATCTCTAGTGCTTGGAGGCACATTACAATGCATTATCTCAGATTTTTTGGTATTAATCCGGAGGTTCGAGTAGTGTCCAAATGTGTCCAGAACATTTCAGTAGTTTGGTAACGTGAACGTGTGATAAAGCGTGTCATTGCGAACAGACTACTTTTATTTATTCTTGGGTTCCAATAGTAACCCCTGCTATATCTGGAGCATTTACGGATCATAATGGCCAGAGGCTCAATAGCTAAAGCAAAAAGGGCTGGAAGAGGGGAACCCTAAGTTACCAAATGGATATAGTAGGAGGAATCATCCGTCGGTAATTTGAGAAAGGCTGCTGGTGATGCATACAGCGTCCTGACGGAATTCAAAAAGGAGCCAGAGATACCCATCGCCAGCAATACCTGATAAAGATAGGTCCATGAAATGCTATCAAAAGCCTTTTCAATATCTAAGGCAAGAAGGGAAAGGGGTTTGGAATTCGTATTCGCCCATGGATTATATTGCAACTTTTCTCACATTATCTGATGCTACCAGGTAATCCCCTTGATTGTATGTATTAAATTGGGCAGATAGTTGTTAAGTCGGTTGGCCAAATGGAGGTGAAATTTTTTAAGTCCACATTAGCAGGAAATGGGCGGTAGTTTGCTGGAAGTAGGGGGTCTCTATCAGGTTTAGGTATCACTGTGATAAGTGCATTAAGCATTTCAGGTGGTAATTTGCCTCCCTGGAGGATATAGTTACCTAGTGTCTTAATATGGGGGGATAATATTTCCTTAAATTTTTTAAAGTAGGAAGCCGAAAAACCATCTGGGCCTGGGGATTTACCTAGTTTAAGGGAGGCTATTGCTTTGTCAACTTCCTCGTCCGTAATTTCACGATTAAGGGAATCTCTAGCCGAGGGAGTCAATGTTGGGATCTGCAACTGCGCTAGAAATGAGGAAATGTCTCCAGTAGGGGGGTCGGAGGGAGGAGAGTACAACTGGCGGTAAAGGTATGGAATTGTTGATATATGGTGTTCGGGTTGGAGGTGGTGTGCCCTGTATCGTCTTTAATTTGATATATCGTATTTAGACGCTGTCTAGCCCTCAACTTCGCTGCTAGCATTCTATCTGGTTTGTTAGCTAATTTATAAAACTTGCTTGGGTCCATCTCAAGACCTTTTCTGTTCGATGAAGTAAAGTAAGCATCTAGTTGGAGTTTAGTACCTAATAGCTTTAATAAAGATATAGAGAAGTTGTCTCTGGTTGGCTATTTCCAATCGGTGCAGCTTATATTCCAAATCGGTTTGGACCTTAGTACGTTCTTTTTTCAACCTAGATGCTTCAGTTTAAATGATTCCTCTTATAACAGATTTATGGGCCGCCCAATTGATTGCAGGGGATGTGTCTGAGGGTTTATTAATAGTGAAAACTCCCTAAGAGCAGAAGTAATGTGTTCAAACTATGGAGGGGTCAGTAAGAAGAGACTCATTCAGTCTCCAGGTAAAGGAGAGCGTGAGGAGGCATCTAAATTGGAGTTCTATCATAACATATCATGATCTGACCAGGCACAAGGTATGTGTCTGGCATATAGAAGACGGGAGTAAATGAGCGGATATCAAATCCAGTCAATTCTCGTGTAATGATGGTGTACTGGAGAAAAAATAGGTATATCCACGTTGAGACCCGGCATATTCTCTTCCAACAGTCAGCTATACCCAATTCCACCATGTTTGTCTCACCCAGCTTTTAGACTTGGAAGATAATTTGTCCGCCACTGGAGATGATCTATCTAGATGTGCATTAATTGTCATATTGAAGTCTCCACACCAAATAATGGAGGAGGAGTGGTATTGGTCCAGTAATCTACCAACAAATCGGAAGAAAGAGGCTGGCTGGCTATTGGGAGCGTAGGTGTTTGACCAAGCATATAGGAGTATTACACAAAAAACCGGTCACAATTATGTATCTACCTCAGGGTCTGTAATCGTTTTTTCAACCCGAAAGGACAGAGAATGCTTGACAAAAATGGCCACTCCTCTACTTTTTAGTGGGATATGGTGCATGTATTAACATGGTGTATCGGTTATGAAAGTATTTGGGATAAGAAGTAGGGGTAAAGTGCGACTCCTGAATACAGAGGATATCAGGCCGAAGTTTATCATATTGGAGAAAGGCTTTGCGTCTCTTTTGAGGTGAAATTAAACCCCCTGACATTGTGTGTTTATAATCTTACACATAATGAGATTGTAAAAAAATGCTAAGCCTCTGCAGTAGAGTATCATGTCCAGAGCATATTACATGATTAGGGATAAGGAGACACAGTAGGGTAATGACCGGGAGAGTCCACAAGGAAGCAAGTATATCAAACAATTCCATAACTAAGAACAAGAAAGACTGTAGAACTAACTGTAGTATAACCATCAGGTTCACGATGTCGAGCCAAATGTGTCGACATCGTGTCCTGAAATGCACTTGCGCAAAAGGGGAACATGGGGAACTTTTCCTCCGCGGTGATCCGCGCTGCATTAGGTTAGCAAGGAAAAAATGTTAATGAAGAGGGGCAGAGGGTAGAGGGGGTAATTACCGTCTACAGCTCGGGCTGAGATTAACTACGTGGCTCCTAACTACCAACACTGGCATGTTAACTCTACACAGGGGGAAACCAATTAACCCCTGTAATTAAATTAGCATGTCAAACTATGCCCACATGCGTTCTTCCCAGCCCTAACTGTGCCCAATAAGCCTGTAAGGCTAGGAAGCCCATGTAGGGAATCTTCTGAAAAAGCAAAACAACGTAAACAAATGCCATCATATTAGCTTTGAAATACAGAGTGCAATGGATCAGACATATCGCGTCAATAGAAATCCGGAGGTACATCTCCCAACCCCGGTCAGCATCCGCAAATCGGGCGTAAAAAGGTCGCCTATCGCGATTCCTGACACCACCCACGGCGAGGAGATGCACCAGCCGAAGCACCGTGCCAGTGAGTGATTGATATAGAGATCTAGAGAAAATCCAACAGCAATTAACATTGGTCCACAGAGTGTACAGTAGCAGTTCGTGCTAAAGAGAAGGAAGAGGGTTAGACTCAATGTACTTGCATGTCAATTCTCCCCCATAATCCACGGGTGGGTGATTGGATTGTCAAGGTGCCTCGATATCATCCACGACGCGAGGAAAACGGCAACTCAATCTGTATATGGGAATACAAGTTCAGTCTAACCACAATGACGGGCGACTCATATTTATTTTAAATGGAAATTAATAAAGAAGATGGAGACTATTTGATAATTACATACAACTTAGCACAATTTTGTTCATCAACTACTTAATTTCTTTCACAGATAAAATAGATAAATCTGTTAAATTGAAGCACTCACTCAAATTGTGTAATAAATTATTAAGAAACTTACCATTTTGAATTTCATTTTGTATTTACTGCATATGCTAATTTTAATCTCCTTGTAATAGGTTTCATTTGCAGACATTTGGGACATGAATGCCGCAAGATGCTTTCCTGGCGTCCCTTTCATATTTTCTAGTACAGTTACGGTCATAAGTTTGCTAAGTAAAACAGAAAAGTTGATGTCCTCTAACTGAAACACTCTAGCTGGCTCTATTGATTACCTCAAGAATATCTCTAAGTAGACAAAGAATTGTAATGAAACCGTATTCTGAGCATCCGTTAAGTAATCCAGGCGCTCAGTCAGATTACAATGCGTTTTTTGGTAGCCACCAATCGATCAGAACTAAAATGACAGTATCAAAGCTGTCATGGAGAACATCAACTGCTCTTCCTTGATAAAGTCATCTTATTGAGTGAATTTCTTTAAGGGTACTTTCACATTCGCGGCAGGGGATTCCGGCAGGCTGTTCCGGCGGGTGAACAGCCTGCTCTGGCCCCATTCACAGCCCAGTGAACTACACTCCGGCCCCATTCACTATAATCGGGGCAGGCCGTGGATCCGGCGGCAGCATGGCAAACTTGCCGAGAGGCAGCTGGACCAAAACTACGACATGTTGTAATTTGGGTCCGGCCACCTCTCGGCAAGTTTGCACCTGCGGCAGCATGGATCCGGTGGGCTGTTCACCCGCTAGAACAGCTTGCCGGAATCCCCTGCCGCAAATGTAAAAGTACCCTAAGTGAAATTTGATTTTGCTCTAACACTTCCTGCATTTTGCGTAGCTTTTCATGACGTATTGTACAACTATTAAAAAAGCAACAAAGTGCAGCAATGAGATGTTGATCATTTGCCAACTGAGGAATTTCTTTCTGATGCCTGTGATACAGCAAGTGCCAAATGATGAGCAATGCAATGAAAATGCACCATTACAGAAAACATTGCCTGTAGTTTTTTTTTTATCTACACCATTGATTTTAGAAGCGGAAACACCTTTTGTCTCCAAAAACACTTAGGGTGGCGATGGTCGCGAATGCGGCGGGTCTTTCAGAGGTGCAGGTAAAACGGATCGTTCAATGGAAGTCTAATTGTTACCTTCATTATATTCATCCCAATTTACTTACTTGTTGATTGTGTTTTGTTAGGGGTGCACCTAGCTTTTCTGCTGCCTGAGGCGAGAACTGAAATGGCTCCCCCCTTTCCCAATGCCAATTTCTTAACCTAACCTCTTCCCTTCAGTTCATGGCCCTTCGGCTGCCCTCTTCTTGCCCCTGCCTGGAGCTGCCTGAGGCGATTGCCTCACCTGGCCTTATTGGTGGTGCACCCCTGCATACAGCTGGTCTCCTATTACCTGTAAACAAATGACAGGGGTGCACCGCCAATGAGGCTAGGTGAGGCGATTGCCTCAGGCAGCACCAGGTAGAGGCAAGAGGGGGGCAGCCGAAGGGCCATGGGATGAAGGGAAGGGGTTAGGTTAAGAAATTGTCATTGAGAAGGGGGGGCATCATTTCAGTTTTTGCCTCAGACAGCAGAAAGGCTAGATGCACCCCTGGCTGTGTGGCTTTTGGGTCACTCTTACCTTTACTGGGTGGCTCATAGGGCCTTTTATCGGCCTGGTGGACTCAACCTTGGTTTATCTCATGTGGATGTCTCTTGCCATGGAGTATGGGGTTTAAAATGGTTGCAAGTCCATCCAGAAGTTGTGGCCATTAGTAGGTCATCACAGGTTCCCATGGTGCTGGTCATACATGGTGGGGGCAACGATCTGTGTTCAGTGTGGGTTTTGAAATTGTTTTCCATTATTCGTTTCTGACATGGACCGCTTTGCTGCCTTTTTTCCGGAATTGGTGGTCATGTGGTCTGAAATTATACCTCAGGTCCTTTGGAGTGGCGCTCACAATTATGAAGCCATAGAGAGGGCACGCTGTCTCCTAAATATGAGAGTTTCCCGACACGTCAGATCGCGCGTGGGGTGGTGATACATCACAGACAGCTTAAAGGTGATAACAGACGTTTGATGCTGCAGGATGGTGTTCACCTTACCGACATAGGCCTAGACATATTTTCGTCTGGCTTACAAGACATAGAGAGGGCCTTGTTTTGTTGGTGGGGGGGGGTGCGGAGGTCGCAATAACGCCTGTGCAAGTGTCATTGACGCCTGTTCAGGCCATTTTACTCCCTGGAAAAAGTCTAAGGCGTACCAATACACCTTAGACTTTTCCCCCACATTCGTCAGCGCAGTTAACACTGTGAACAATACGGGCTGCACCGCTGTGTACAGCAAGGAGCAACGGAGTGATTACAGGTCTTGCAGCAGGGGAAGCCATCACGAGCTGGAAGGAGGAGGGACCAGGGGGTGGCTATAGTAAGTAGAGCAGGGCGCGCTGCCCAAGGACCCCAGGAAACATGACAAGGCCACTGGAGAGCTAAGGAGCTGCTGACTCGCGTGACTGGTCTGAGAGAAGAGCTGCCCCTGGGCCTGTGACCCCCCCCCCAGCTGTGTTCTGGCAGTGAAAAGCCCAGCCTGTCAGTCTTCAAGTGATTCCCCCCTCCCCCAATCATGGTTCCATCCAGTCTCCCAGTTCTCTGCACCCCCTCTGCTTCCTCGTTGTCCTGTCCCCTTTGTTTTAACCCTATAACTAGCACCCCCCTCCGGCTGCAGGAAATGTGGAGCATAGTTTCTAAGTAGGTGCAGAATAGTTATCATGAGGATGTGACCTACAGAAATGCATGAAGGGGACACACAAAATCTAATAGGATTCCCCCCACACTAGTAACCCTGCTCCCCCCTCCTCCTGTCACCCCACTAGTGACCCTGCTCCCCCCTTCTCCTGTCACCCCACTAGTGACCCTGCTCCCTCCTCCTCCGGTCACCCCACTAGTGACCCTGCTCCCCCTTCTCCTGTCACCCCACTGGTGCCCCTGCTCCCCCCTCCTTCTATCACCCAACAGGGAAGAAGCTGAAAAGACTCCACCACTATCATGGAGACCGTTCAGTTTCCATTTGGGATCTTTCTTTTTACCAGACCAAAAAGTGCTGCATATAAAGGCTTTTTTGTCTGGTCTTTTGACAGAATCTGCCACAGAGGCTCCAAACGCAGCCTCCAACGCAGATGTGAACAAGTGCAGGCCTACGTATTATGTATTTGAATTACCGCAACTTTCGTACTCTTCCTTGGGTAAAAATACTCAAAAATGGTCAGAGGAGTATTTTTACTCTTTAGGAAAACAACGTAGTGCAACCTTTTGGCGGATGGGGGGTTACGGTGTAGGATTATACCCGACTCCTTTGGCGGTGTTTGTTTAACTTGTTCTAACGATCACATCAGAAGAAGACATTGGCAGTGGTGGCATGACATGTGAGGTGATCTCCAAAGAGTCTTCAGTCTGAGACTTACTTTAATAAATCACACTATGCAAGAATATATTACAGATACAGAAACCTTTATCGAATGGTAATTCGAGAAGGTAATAAAACTATTATGCTCGAAGACTGAAACATTTCTGAGTTACACCATCAGGCACAAGGTCTAAAGGTTCACTGTAAGTATTTTTCAGTCTTCAGCATTATATGTGACTTTTTTAAATATACATTGACTCTTTTTAATGTTCTATTACATACAGATATATTAAAGTTACTGTGCATGTTACATAGATTAGTACTCTGCAAAAATGTCATTATAGGAGTACAAGTAGAGGGTGGGATAATTTTGCTGCTTCCTTGACAGCTTATCACACAAAACATTGACTCGTTTTAATGGCCTATTACATACTGGTATATTAATGTTACTGTGCATGTTATATACAGTAGATCAGGGATATGCAAAGGTGGGATCATTCTGCTGTTTGCCCAACATTGTTTTCAGTAAAGTGGATGGGGACCTTTTTTTTTTTTTTTTGTCCATATACTGGTATTCAGTATGGGAATGATACGTACGTTGATCTCTATTATTATTTCCATGTAGGCTGCTATGTGGATGTATGGGTAAACATTCCATTTCCCCTCCATTATCTTATAGTCGTTCTAACCAACAGATTATCTGACCAATTTCTGTTCAATCAGACCAATAGTTGGTGTGTATAACAAAATATCTGTGTGTGTAAATGGCCATCCGACTAATGATTGGTCAGAAAATCTGTCAGATCTGTTGGTGTAACTCAGCCCTAAGGCAATAGGAACTTAATTATTCACAATTTTTGAATGTTTTAGAGTGCATTGCTTGAGTGATATTTTATTACAAGGTCGGCATAGTCTGTTACACAATGCAGCATTGTGATGGTGCTGCATTATAAGAAAGAAGGTTCACGAAAGGTTCGCTTCTGCTTTTTTATATATAAAACAAATAACCAGAAATAATACTAAAAAAACTGTCACAGCACCAGGAAGTGTCAGTGTGAGACAAAATAAGCAAGCAAAGTCTACAATGAGATGAGAAATAACTGACTCCAGGGCTAGCATTAAGGGAAGCAAACTGGGTAATGGCACAAGGCCCCCAGTCCCAAAAGAGTCACCTGCTTTACCTCTGCTTTTCAACTGCTTGTCCATGTCCATGGAAGTGGTTGGGCAGCTGAAAAGCAGTGGTACAGCAAGAGGAAATTGTGAGCTGCTACCCTAAGAACTCCACTTGGCAGGTGAGATCATGCCTTTGGAGTCCTAGCAATTCTTGTGTTTCAGCCTGGGCACTGCTGTACTACTGTATGCCCTCATCAGGTTATAGTCTAGCATCAGGATATAGGATATAGCATCAGGATATAGTGTACAGTGGTGCAGACAACGTCCTGATGCTGGCCGACATCAGAGCATAGTACAACAGAGCCGGGTTCTGAGCCGAAGAGAGTCATAGGAGGGTAAATATCAAACCACTCTAAATTATTTCATTAATTACAGCTAGCTAAGTTCTATAACTGCAGTGAGAATGCCTGTTTGTTCATACAATAACTGCATACCAACTGAGGCAGCATCCTTAGGATACACCTTAAGGCAAATGATGCCAGCCGCGTTGGATTGTCTATTGGTAGTAAGGGTATGGCCACATGGTCAGGTTTCCTGATGCAATTCCATAGGCAAAAATCAGGAGTGGATCATAAAATGAGAGAAAGTATAAAGAACAAATAAGACTTTTCTAATTTTTAAAAAGGGGTTTTCCCGTAATTTATATTGATGACCTATCCTCTCGATAGGTTATCAATATCAAATCATCAGGGTTTTGACACCCGCTACCCCTGCCGATGAGCTGTCCATGAGCACTGTAGCCTCTTCCTAGGCCATCTGACATCGCTGTACATTTGTCACATGGCCTAGTTGCAGCTCAGCAGCATTTAAGTGAATGGGGCTGCGCTGCAATACCAAGCACAGCTGCTGATTGGCAGGGTGCCAGGATTTGGACCTCCACCAATGTGATAACGATGACCGATCTTGCGGATAGGTCATCATTATCTGTACCCAGATAACCCCTTTAATTCATTCCTGGTTTTGACTTCCAAAACTGCATCAGGAAACCTGACCCTATGGTTGTAAATAGAGATGAGCGAGCACTAAAATGCTCGGGTGCTCGTTATTCGAGTTGAACTTTTCCCGATGCTCGGGTGCTCGTTTCGAATAACGAACCCCATTGAAGTCAATGGGGGACTCGAGCATTTTTTGCAGGGGACCAAGGCTCTGCCTAGGGAAGGCTGGGTGAAAACCTGGAAACCTCAGAAAATGATGGAAACACCACGGAAATGGACCGGAAACAGCAGGGGCAGCATGCATGGATGCCTCTGAGGCTGCCTAATCCCACCATTACCCCAAATTCTCCAAGTGGGGCATGTGTAGTATCGATTTTTCTAAGTTTAAAATCGTATACGTCCCCTATCTTGGGACCATATTTCATGGATTTTTCGAACACGGAAAAGGAAAAAGAGCTTGCTCTGGCCAGGGGAGTGTCTTTTCTACTGCAGCTAAGGGGACGTGTCCATGCTCTGCCTATCACAGGTCAGGAGGCAATTAAAAGAGGAACAAACAAAAATCAGTATAATATCTAATACGTCCCCTATCCGGGTAAATTGTTTGGAGAAAGGGCCTGTAGGTGGAGGGCAGGCTGGGGGGAAGAGCCAGAGGAGTGCCCCCTGGGCTAGCGTGTGTGGTGGTGACAACACCCGGATGGATTTGGAAAAACTGTAGCATCAACCGGTATGGTATGTATTCTTCTGAGTTTAATACTGTATACGGCACCTATCCAGAAAAATAGTTTGGAGAGAGAGAAAGATAGGAAAAAGACGTAAATTGTTTGGAGAGAGGGCCTACAATTGTCAATTATGAGCTCGATCAAGTGTGGCATGACTTTTTAGATGGAGATTGCATGTGGTCACGTACTCCCTGGAACCCCATAGTCACCCCCTTCTCTGATGTGCTACCCCAGAACATTCTCTGCCCCAATTCGCAAGACCTTTTGCAGTCTCCGTGTGCTGACAGTGGGGATTTACCAGTGTTATCTGAGGAGGTGGTGGACAATGGCGAGACACAGGTGTCGGGCGGTGAGGTAGTTGAAAGTGAAGCAAGTTACAGTGGGGACTCCTTAGGGATGGCGAGCTGTGCCGCTCTCTCCACAATGGTCTGTAGGTTCTTTGAGGAGACGTTGTGGGCGATTTCTGCACAGAAGGACTTGCTGCTCATCAACAGAACCTCGAGCTCCTTGACATTGTGGACCAGGAATTTGCGGAACCCTGTGGGCAGCATGTGTTTGGTCTTCTTGTTGCTACCGTACCCAATGTTGGGCAATATAGATACGCAGGTAATATTATTTTTCACACCTATCCCCAAAAAAAAATGTACGCAGTTTGCGCAAATAAAACTGGAAACTGGAACTGGAGAGAGGGCCTGTAGGTGGACCTCGGAAAAATTGTTTGGAGAGAGGGCCTGTAGGTGGACCTCTGGAAAAATTGTTTGGAGAGAGGGCCTGTAGGTGGACCTCCGGAAAAATTGTTTGGACAGAGGGCCTGTAGGTGGACCTCCGGAAAAAATGTTTGAAGAGAGGGCCTGTAGGGGGCCCTCCTGAAAAATTGTGGTAAAAGAGTGCCAGGTGGACCTCTAAAAAATGGCGTTTTTTTAGTCAGCGTTAGGCAAAGACGACATGGAGGAGGAGGAGTAGGAGGAGTAGAGAAGAGGAATCGGATACATAAGTAATGTTAATCTTTAGCTGCTTTCCCCCGGAGGAGATTTGAATTCCGGTGAAATCCAGGCTCATTTTAATAAGCGTCAGCCTGTCAGCGCTGTCAGTTGACAAGCGTGTACGCTTATCGGTGATGACGCCACCAGCTGCACTGAATACCCGCTCTGACAGCACGCTAGCGGCAGGGCAGGGCAGCACCTCCAAGGCGTACAGTGCCAGTTCAGGCCACGTGTCCAGCTTTGAAACCCAGTAGTTGTATGGAGCAGAGTGATTGGTCTTGACGTTGGTATGGTCAACTAGGTACTCCCTCACCATCTTTCTGTACAGCTCCCCCCTACTCTGCCTAGACTGGGGACAGGTGACAGTGCCTTGCTGGGGTGACATAAAACTGGCAAAGGCCCCCTGCCAGTGCTGGACAAGCTGCCTGCTCGCCTCCTCTCCCCCGCTACTTGGCCCACAGAACCATGCCCTCTGCCGCTAGCGGCGTCAGATGGGAAGAATTGTTTCAGCTTGTGCACCAGGGCCTGTTGATATCTATTCACTCTCATACTCCTTTCCTCTGCAGGGATGAGAGTGGAAAGGTTCTGCTTGTACCGTGGGTCCAGGAGAGTGAACACCCAGTAATCGGTGTTTGAAAAAATTCTTCTAACGCGAGGGTCACGGGATAGGCAGTCTAACATGAAGTCTGCCATGTGCGCCAGAGTCCCAACACGCAAGAATTCCCTCTCCTCGCTGGCCTGACTCTCCATTTCCTCCTCCTCCTCCACCAAGTCCTCCTCTTCAGCCCATACAGGCTCAAGAGTTAAGGACTGAGCACTGGTACCCTCTTCTGTCTCGCCGACATTCTCCTCCTCTTCCTCACCCCCCTCCTCCGATACGCGCTGAGAAACAGACCGGAGGGTGCTCTGGCTATCAAGCGACGTATCTTCCTCCACCGTCTCTTGTGACAAGTGCAAAGCATCCGACTTGATGCTGAGCAGTGAGTTTTTCAACAGGCAAAGCAGCGGGATGGTGAGGCTGATAATGGCGGCATCGCCGCTGACCATCTGTGTTGACTCCTCAAAGTTCCTCAACACCTGGCAGATATCAGACATCCATGTCCACTCCTCATTGTAGACTTGAGGAATCTGACTGACCTGACTACCAGTTCTAGTAAGAAGTTGACATCTGGCAGTCTACAATAGCTCTGCGCTGATGGTAAACTCTGGATAACATGTTTAATGTCGAATTCCATCTTGTGGGCACGTCGCACAACAGTCGGTGAGCGGGCAGTTGTAGGAGGCGCTGCGCTGCCCTGAGAGTGGCAGCATCTGTGTTCGACTTGCGGAAATGCGCACAGATGCTGCGCACCTTGGTGAGCAAATCAGACAGATTGGGGTATGTCTTGAGGAACCGCTGAACTATGAGATTGAACACGTGGGCCAGGCATGGCACATGTGTCAGTCTGCCGAGTTGCAGAGCCGCCACCAGGTTACGCCCGTTGTCACACACAACCATGCCTGGCTTGAGGTTCAGCGGTGCCAGCCACACATCGGTCTGCGCCGTGATGCCCTGTAACAGCTCTTGAGCGGTGTGCCTTTTGTCACCTAAGCTCAGCAGTTTGAGCACTGCCTGCTGGCGCTTACCCACGGCACTGCTGCTGCGCCTAGAGCTACCGACTGAAGGCGCCGTGCCCACGGATGGTAATTCGGTGGAGGAGGAGGAGGGGTCGGAGGAGGCATAGTACGTCTGAGAGACCGTGACCGAGGTAGGCCCTGCAATCCTCAGTGTGGGCAGTACATGAGCGGCCCCAGGGTCATTCTTGGTCCCAGCCTCCACCAAGTTAACCCAATGTGCCGTCAGTGAGATATAGTGTCCCTGCCCGGCAGCACTTGTCCACGTGTCCATGGTTAGGTGGACCTTCTCAGAAACAGCGTTGGTCAGGGCACGGATGATGTTCTGTGACACATGCTGGTGTAGGGCTGGGACGGCACATTGGGAAAAATAGTGGCGGCTGGGGACCGAATACCGAGGGGCAGCCACCGCCATGAGATTGCGAAAGGCCTCCGTCTCTACCAGCCTATAGGGCAGCATCTCCAGGCTAAGCAATTTGGAGATGTGGACGTTGAGGGCTTGGGCATGTGGGTGGGTGAAACTGTATTTCCTCTTGCGCTCCAGCGTCTGCTGTAAAGACAGCTGAACGCTGCACTGGGACACATTGGTGGACACTGTGGAGGATCGTGGAGGCGAAGGTGTGGTTTTCCGGCAGGAGGCGCTCGTGCCGGGGTCCTGGGCAGGGGGTTGACTAGCAGAGGCAGCGAGTGACGCAGGGGGTTGACTAGCAGAGGCAGCGAGTGACACAGGGGAAGGAGCAGTGGTGTGAACCGCAGGAGGTGGTGAACGGCCTTGGTTCCATTGAGTGGGGTGTTTAGCACTCATATGCCTGCGCATGCTGGTGGTGGTTAGGCTAGTAGTGGTGGCACCCCTGCTGATCCTGGTGTGGCACAGGTTGCACACCACAGTCCGTCGGTCATCCTCACTTTCTTTAAAGAACCTCCAGACTTGCGAACATCTAGGCCTCGCCACGGGAGCTTCACTACGTGAAACAGTTGCTGCTGATGCACCAGCTCTGGCCCTGCTTCTCCCTCTGGCCACACCACTGCCTCTTACAACCTGTTCTGGTGCAGCACTCGCCTCCGCCTCAGAAGCACTGTCTTCACTCGGCATATCAACCCAGCTTGGGTCAGTCACCTCGTCATCCTCCGATTCCTCAGTCTGCTCCCCCCCTCGGACTTCCTGCCCTGACAACAACTTCACGACTGTCTGACAACCGTGTCTCCTCATCGTCCGACACCTCTTTACAAACTTCTTCCACTAACTCAACATTGTCATCATCATCATCATCACCCACAGACTGCGACAGTTGGAAAACTTGGGCATCGGGAACGAGGTCAGCAGCAACCTGAGAAGTGGTTTGTGACTCTGGAAAGGGTCCAGAAAACAGTTCCTGAGAGTATGCCGGATCGCATTCCAAATTTTCCTGGGAGGGGGCAGACTGGGGGGAAGGAGGTTGAGGTGGAGGAGCCAGAGGAGTGCTCCCTTGGGTAACGTGGTTGGACTGCATGGAAGACTGACTGGTGGACAAATTACTTGAAGCATTGTCCGCAATCCACGAGATCAGCTGTTCGCACTGTTGTGGTTTCAACAGTCCTCTACCACGTGTCCCTGTAAGTTGAGACATGAAGCTAGGGAGTGTAGCTCTGCGGCGTTCCCCCTGCTCCCTCATCAGCAGGTACTGTCTCACCCTGCCCAGGACCACGGCCTCTGCCCCCTGCAGTAATTGAATGCCCACCCCCAGGCCCTCGTCCTCGACCCTTAGCCCTGGGGTTCAACATTTTCTGTATATAAGTGTATTATATAAAAAATAAAAAATAAATGGGCCTGGTGTACTGAAACCCACAAACTTGTACAATGGATTTGTATCACTGAGCTAAAACAAAAAAAAAACTATTTTTTTTATATATTTTTTTTAATATATTTTTTTTTATGTTTTGTTTTTTTTGGAACGTGACGTGCAGAAACTATCGTAGACCTAACTCACACCCTGTTAATGGTGGCTATTTTGACTGCGACCCACACAAATGTCGCACAGAGATTTTTGGGATCAAGCTATATACGTGAGAGCAAAAGACCTGGTTGGATTACGTGACGTACAGAAAGTGTCACCTGGACAGAAAATACGGATTGGAGTGTGTACTGAACTGTGACACACAGAATGGTCCCACACTGCTGTGTGAAATGGGTATCACTGAGCTGAAACAACAAAAAACTATTTTTTTTATATATATTTTTTTATGTTTTTTTTTTTTTGGGAACGTGACGTGCAGAAACTATCGTAGACCCAACTCACACCCTGTTAATGGTGGCTATTTTGACTGCGACCCAGACAAATGTCGCACAGAGATTTTTGTGATCAAGCTATATACGTGAGAGCAAAAGACCTGGTTGGATTACGTGACGTACAGAAAGTGTCACCTGGACAGAAAATACGGATTGGAGTGTGTACTGAACTGTGACACACAGAATGGTTCCACACTGCTGTGTGCAATGGATTTGTATCACTGAGCTAAAACAACAAAAAAACTATTTTTTTATATATTTTTTTTATATATATTTTTTTTTATGTTTTGTTTTTTTGGGAACGTGACGTGCAGAAACTATCGTAGACCTAACTCACACCCTGTTAATGGTGGCTATTTTGACTGCGACCCAGACAAATGTCGCACAGAGATTTTTGGGATCAAGCTATATACGTGAGAGCAAAAGACCCGGTTGGATTACGTGACGTACAGAAAGTGTCACCTGGACAGAAAATACGGATTGGAGAGTGTACTGAACAGTGACACACAGAATGGTTCCACACTGCTGTGTGCAATGGATTTGTATCACTGAGATATAACAATTAAAAAAAAAAAAGGGGGTTATATATGGCGATAGCTGCACTACTAGTGCCAGCCACCCAGCCAAACCAGGAGACCAAAAAAAAAATTTCTTGTAGCCCTTAGAAGGGCTGTTGGGTTCTTTGTGGGTGATACGTGTCTAACAGAGAACTAAATGAACTAACACTCTCCCTGAAACGCAGCAGCTCTATCCCTAACGACATCCAGACAGCATCTGAGCCGAGCACCGCGGCCAGTCAGTAGTATATTCCAAGGTCACTTGATCAGGCCAGCCAACCCCTGCTATCGACATGTAAGGGCCCCACGTGATGCTGGGTGTACCGCAGAGTCTCCTGGCTTGTGATTGGCTGAGTTTATAGGCGCCAAAAATGCACGATGCGGAAGTTGCGATTTCCTCGAGCATGGCGAGATACTCGTCCGAGCAGCGAGCACTTACGAGTACCCTAATACTCGAACGAGCACCAAGCTCGGACGAG
This sequence comes from Rhinella marina, assembly GCA_900303285.1. Taxonomy (NCBI): domain Eukaryota; kingdom Metazoa; phylum Chordata; class Amphibia; order Anura; family Bufonidae; genus Rhinella; species Rhinella marina. The sequence continues at coordinate 17,241 of ONZH01013385.1, forward strand.
TATGCTCGCTCATCTCTAGCTGTAAACTATCAGAAGGTCTGAAATTTACTTTTTGTCACATCACAACCTTAGGCTGCTTCATGATTTACACTGCAGGTCTGCCTGATGAGATTGGCTGCTTTTTATAAGAACCAAGTACACCTTACACTAAAGTACTGTATTTATGGTAGCACTCTTTGGCAACTATACAAAAAAGTATAGGTAGCAATAGTAAAAAAATATATAGAGATGGTGCTGTTGTAGTACTCTGAAGCAAGGGTACATTGGAGTCTGGCCATTTTAGGATATTTGTCCCTATTGGTGCTATGCAAATCAACTCACTACTGCAATTTTTCGGGTTAATTAGCACTGTGATTTATGTCATTATTTGCGCTTGTATTGTTTTATACTGTTGAATTGTATATTATATATCCTGTTCATTTGCACTGCTACTGCACTGTATTTGCACTGAATTTTGGAAAGGGTTAATGTACAGCCAGTTCATACTAAGAGACTTTGGGAATTACCAGTCCATGCACTGAGAAGCTAGTAATTTGCCACTGCTGTGTAAGGAATTATGCAGAGCTAAGTTTTGAAGGGAAATACCAGGCACAGTAAACTTTGTCTGGTTTTAGCTCTGTCAGACTGTTGTTTATGGCTGAAAACTGCTTGGTCATTCCCATTGTCTTATATTGGGGCCCAATACAAGACTATGTCAGCCTTGAATTGCAACTTTTTTTTAAGGTTGTGCCTCTGCAGCTTCACCCCCTCTGCTATAAGGTCCTAGATCATTTAGAAACTACTGTATATAAAAGTAGATTAGTCAGAGCTCTTGACTGGATGAGCGACTAGAAAAAGATGCTGTTACAGGTATACTCTGTCACAAACCCTGGGTCACCAGCTCTTAAACCAGGGAGCCAGCCAACTGAGCCACAGACACTGGGTCACCAAAAAAAAGAGAGACAGCTAGCTTAGGCTTTTCCTGAGCAGGGAACCTTCTGCTACCAGAAGGGGCACTGGAAAAGCCAGCTCAGGACATTGCCTGTATTGTTTTGCACTTGAGTTCCTCCAGTAAAGAAGCACAGAGTTTCACTGCAAACCCTCACTCTCTGGACTTATTTCCAATTGGGGTGCACCATACCTTACCATTCCCTCCAGAGAGCAGCAACACGTACACCTCGATGGTGTCTGAATCCCAGCATAGCATTGGGGGGTCACCTCAAACCCAGCCAGTGCACTGTTAGTATAGACATACACATGGAAATGTGCCATGTTTGCTGTTAGTCCTAAGGTGATTGTTCAGGACATACAAGGCCGGTTTAAGACAAAGTGTGGCCCTGGGCAAAATTGAAAGTGGGGCCCCAAATCATTAAATATTGGACAAGAAGTCTGACAAGACTTTGTAGGCACAGACAGCGGTTGCAACCACAGCAGCTGATTGTAGACTGCCACATTATATCTCTTTAGCCTTTTTACTTTAAGCTGCTGATCCTGCAGGCTCTTTGGGTATGTTCACAGTATGTTCTGTGCTTAAAAAACCTAATGCAGTATCTGCATCAGGTTTTTTTAGATGTGTTTTTTTCTGATACATTTTTAATGCAGTTTTGCTGTGGATTTTCATTAATGCCCATTTTCAAAGGGAATTCTGGACTTGGAGCCCACATGAAGAATGGCCAGGGCACTTCATTTTTTTTCATGGTGCAGTTTATAATACCCCAAGCTGAAAAAAGGTGTCGTCCAATCCGGGCCCCTCAAGTGAAAGGAGAGCACAGTGTGCATGCGTGGTCATCCTCCGTTATGCTATGAGTGTTCTAAAAATAGCCGATCACTGGCAATTCCATAGCAGTGGTGCTGTGCATGCACACTGTAATGGGGGATCTGTGGATGACACACTGCTATGGGCAATCTGTGGATGTCACTGTTATGGAGGATCTGTGGAGGACACACTGTTAAGGAGGATCTGTGGATTACACTGTAATGGGGGATCTGTGGATGACGCTGTTATGGGGGATCTGTGGATGACACTGTAATGGGGGATCTGTGGATGACACTGTTATGGAGGATCTGTGGAGGACACACTGTTACGGGGGATCTGTGGATGACACTGTAATGGGGGATCTGTGGATGACACTGTTAAGGGGGATCTGTGGATGACACTGTTACGGGGATCTGTGGATGACACTTATGGAGGATCTGTGGAGGACACACTGTTACGGGGGATCTGTGGATGACACTGTAATGGGGGATCTGTGGATAACACTGTAATGGGGGATCTGTGGATGACACTGTTAAGGGGGATCTGTGGATGACACTGTTAAGGGGGATCTGTGGATGACACTGTTATGGTGGATCTGTGGAGGACACACTGTTATGGGGGATCTGTGGATGACACACTGTTATAGGGGATTTGTGGATGACACTGTTATGGAGGATTTGTGGAGGACACACTGTTATAGGGGATTTGTGGATGACACTGTTATGGAGGATCTGTGGAGGACACACTGTTACGGGGGATCTGTGGATGACACTGTAATGGGGGATCTGTGGATGACACTGTAATGGGGGATCTGTGGATGACACTGTTAAGGGGGATCTGTGGATGACACTGTTAAGGGGGATCTGTGGATGACACTGTTATGGTGGATCTGTGGAGGACACACTGTTATGGGGGATCTGTGGATGACACACTGTTATAGGGGATTTGTGGATGACACTGTTATGGAGGATTTGTGGAGGACACACTGTTACGGGGGATCTGTGGATGACACTGTAATGGGGGATCTATGGATGACACACTGTTATGGAGGATCTGTGGATGATACACTGTTATGGGGGATCTGTGGATGACACACTGTTATGGAGGATCTGTGGATGACACACTGTTATGGGGAATCTGTGGAGGACACACTGTTATGGGCGATCTGTGGATGACACTGTTATGGGCGATCTGTGGATGACACTGTTATGGGGATCTGTGGATAACACTGTTATGGGGATCTGTGGATGACACTGTTATGGGGGATCTGTGGATGACACTATTATGGGGGATCTGTGGATGACACATTGTTATGGGGGATCTGTGGATGACATATTGTTATGGGGGATCTGTGGATTACACATTGTTATGGGGATCTATGGATGACGCTGTTATTGGGGATGTCGCTGTGATACAGCCATAATGTGTGACATAGCTTTACAGATGCCTTTATTAGAAGCCCTGGTCTGCTCCCCCCCCCCCCCCCCACACCAAGTACTGAAAAAAAAAAAAAAAAAAAAGACACTACTAAACAATGCAGACCACCTAAACAATGCTGTCTTCCATGTCACAAGCACACTGTTTGGTTGTGTCCTAAAAGTGCTGCAGACCTAGCTCATACTGGAGTCACAGGGAGCTCACAGAGGGGGCGCAGGACACTCACACAGGGGGCCAGGGGCGGACACAGACAGCAGAGGGCCCTTGTGCAAGGAATGTGTTTGGGCCCCCCCCCGCCGTTCCCAAACCAAATTCTCAACCTAACCTATGGTGTCCTAACATTACATACAGCAATACAAAACATACAGGGTAAGGCTACTTTCACACCTGCAGCACTACGCTCCGGCCACCTGATTTGGCAGAGAATGCAAGAAATGCAGAGGTTTGTGTCCTGCTGATTCTCTGCATTTTTGCCAGATTGTGGCCGGATCTCTGCCTGACCCCATTATAGTTAATGGGGCCGGCGGGCATTCTGTCTGCATCCAGCAGTGCCAGAGCCGGTGAATTCCAGAAGGCTGTTCTCTGCTGGACCAGCCTGCCAGAATCACCAACTCAGATGTGAAAGTAGCCTAATACAGGTCCACATACCTCCTACATCCAGTGACGTCTTCTTAGATGTAGATGTTCTCTTTCCTCATCTTTTCCTTTCAGACCAGACTGCCATGATGATTTCTTCCAGCCATCTCTTCTCTCTGTGGAGTTTGACAAATAGACATCTTAGATTCCTACTTTTCTATCATTCTTCCACCTTCTTGAACTCCTCATCCTGCCACTCCCCAATACTGTGCCCGCTGTGCTCCCCAAAACTATACTGCAGAAACAGTCCCCCTCAAATACTACCGCCTTCAGTAATTAAAATAACTGCACCCAGGAAATAGTGTCCCTGACACTAAATTATAACCAAAATGTTCCCCAAAAATAACTGTGCTAAGCTGATAGTAATAGTCCCAACAATAGAAATAATTAGTGCCCCCGGCCAGCCAATGTCCCCATAGTGCCCTCATAATGTGCCAATGCCCCCTACTATGTACCCAAAAAACCCTCTTAGTGCCCCTATACAATGACCCCAATAGTGCTCCTCTCCCCCCCTTCTCCATAGTGCCCCCATGTCTGCCAGAATATAAGATAGGGCCCCCATAGTGATCCTCGCCCTCCATAGTGCCAGTATATATATAGGGCCCCCCATAGTCGTCCTCCTCCTCCAGAGTGCCCCCCATAATGCTCCCCCTCCATAGTGGCCCCCCATAGTGCTCCTCCTCCATAGTGGCCCCCCATAGTGCTCCTCCTCCATAGTAGCCCCCCATAATGCTCCTCCTCCATAGTGCCCCCCCATAGTGCTCCTCCTCCATAGTGGCCCCCCATAGTGCTCCTCCCCCATAGTGCTCCCCCTCCATAGTGGCCCCCCATAGTGCTCCCCCTCCATAGTGGCCCCCATAGTGCTCCCCCTCCATAGTGGCCCCCCCTAGTGCTCCCCCTCCATAGTGGCCCCCCATAGTGCTCCTCCTCCATAGTAGCCCCCATAGTGTTCCTTCTCCATAGTGGCCCCCCATAGTGCTCCCCCTCCATAGTGCTCCCCCTCCATAGTGGCCCCCCATAGTGCTCCTCCTCCATAGTAGCCCCCATAGTGTTCCTTCTCCATAGTGGCCCCCCATAGTGCTCCCCCTCCATAGTGGCCCCCCATAGTGCTCCCCCTCCATAGTGGCCCCCCATAGTGCTCCTCCTCCATAGTAGCCCCCATAGTGTTCCTTCTCCATAGTGGCCCCCCATAGTGCTCCTCCTCCATAGTGGCCCCCCATAGTGCTCCTCCTCCATAGTGGCCCCCCATAGTGCTCCTCCTCCATAGTAGCCCCCATAGTTTTCCTTCTCCATAGTGGCCCCCCATAGTGCTCCTCCTCCATAGTGGCCCCCATAGTGTTCCTTCTCCATTGTGCTCCCCCTCCAAAGTGGCCCCCATAGTGCCTCTCCTCCATAGTGCTCCTCCCCCATAGTGCCCCCACTGAGTGCCAACTTAAATAAAAAAAAAATTAACAGTTATACTTACCTCCTTGCCTCTGTCAGCGACGCGATGCAGGCCTCTTCCGGCCTGTGTCCCGCGCTGTACGGCTCAGGCGGCGCGATGACGTCATCGCGCCGCCTGTGCCGGCCTCTGATAGGCTACAGGCCTAGTGCCTGCAGCCTATCAGAGGAACGGGGAAGGGACACGCCTCTCCCTCCCTTGCCCCGCATTATCCATCTGTATCGCCGTCCTAAGGACGGCGATACAGATGAATATAGAGATGAGCGCTTCCAAAATGGAAGCGCTCATCTCTACCTGCCGCCGGGAAGAAAGGGCCCCCCTCCGGTCCCGGGCCCCGGTGCAGCCGAACCGGCTGCACCGCGGTATGTCCGCCCCTGCAGGGGGCGCAGGACGCTTACACAGGGGACGCAGGACGCTCACACAGGGAGCGCAGGACGCTCATGCAGGGGGCGCAAGACGCTCACACAGGGAGCGCAGGACGCTCACACACGGGGCGCAGGACGCTCACACACGGGGCACAGGGAGCTCACAGGTGACCATCAATACTTGAGGGGCAGGGCTGTTACAATGAAGGTGTGACCCCCAGCAGCCCTGCACCCCCCTCCTCCACAGATACTGCTGCATGCCTTTTACTGGATATACTTACCAGCCAGAGAGGGAACAGGCCGGATGCTTTCATTAGAGAGGGTCCTAGGAACAGCCAACAGTCCAGGAGCTGTGGTGAGAACCAGCAGAAGGCCCAGTCATCCGAGTCTGGTTTGGGTCTCCAGCCTGGAGAAACTGCAGGCAAAGGATGGGGGGCGGTGCTATGTTAGCTCCACCCACACCGAACATCCGATGTCTGTGGCAGTCTTGGAGGTCCGGTAAGAGGGGGCAACTGTGGGTGGTTGACAGCAGCGGAGCGCTGCAGCAGAGAGCCAGTCAGGGAGCGGGGGGAAGGAAAAAAGGCTCCCACTGTCCCTTACTTAAGTTTCAGACAGCAGGGTGCCCCTTTTGGAGAGGGGGCCCTGGGCAATTGCCCTGTTTGCCCCCCTAACGCCGGCCCTGAGGACATAGACCAGCATTTATGGGGCAAGCCCTAGGGCAGGGATGCCCAACCTGCGGCCCTCCGGCTGTTGCAAAACTACAATTCCCAGCATGCCTGGACAGCCTACAGCTATCAGCCTACAGCAGGGCATGGTGGGAGTTGTAGTTTTACAACAGCTGGAGGGCCGCAAGTTGGGCATCACTGCCTTAAGGCAATGCTAATTCCCATGTTCTGGATATTCGGAGAATGAACCATTATGATGGCAGAAGTCTGTCATTTCTACACTCCAAATACTTATTGTCTTCCTTTTCATCTGGTGTTTTATGCATAATTATAAAAATATAAGCCTGGAAATAAACCTCATCTATTCTTCATACATGGCCCCTCAGTTGAGCTGACATTGTCTAATATATTTCAAGGAGTAAGTACAGATCCAATACAGACATTTTGTAATCATACTGATTATGATTCATTGGATTTTATTGGTTCACTTTACAAAAAGCATTCCCTTAGTTTGTTTACGAACTGCAACAGTCATACTCTCATGTTTTCTCTTCCATAGTGCAATGTCCTTACAAATGAATGAAATCACAATGCAGAACCAAGAATTTGTTGAATATGCACCCCCAGAATATGATGATATCACTGCAATACCAAAGTGTCATGAAAACACAGTTCCACCTAATGAACATCCATGGAATGAATATACCCAACCTCCTGCATATGATGCCCTTCCTGATTTACCAATATGGAGTATCCCTCTGTCTGATTCAGAGTCAGACATGTCATTCAGGGCTCAGCAATGGAATGTAGACTCTCAAATTCCTTCATACAGTGTAATTTCAACTTCTCAATACCAGAGACCAAATGCTGTAGTCTCCCAAACCTCTGAAATATCACTATTTAAGTATAAATTTTGGAAAAGTCCTCCAGCAATTGCAGGGGTAAGTGATGATTTGAAGTCTAGACTTCTAATAACCTTCGAGAAATGGACGATTGGAAGGCAATATTTACTGTATGTTGTCTATTCAGAAGACGTATATTATAATGATCGACATAAATAGGGATCTGTTTTCAGACAGGCCATGCTTGGGCACAGAGGTTGGCCAGGTTGTTGGAGGACAATCCACACCACCTGAGAGTCCCAACTATAGAACAGGCCTACCTCCTGGACTCCAAATGGGGAGTGTTCAACACCAAAAATGTGGTATTGCTCCATTCAAATGAGAGTATTTCACAGTTCATTTGGGAATAGCGAGATGGATCAAGGCTTTGTTCCATTAGTTAATAAAGCATTAGATACAGTATGAATGAACGACAGACCATCTTAGTTTATTAAGTCAGTAAGTAATAGGTTTGGAAAGTGACAACCATTTTCCTGAGGCAGACATTTCTCAAGAACAGTTTTCACTTGGCAGTATAATGATTGACATGGAGCACTAACAAGCATCAGAGAAAGCAAACAGTTAGATGAATTTGAAAAATTCTGCACATAAGTGATTATGTCTACTAGTAAACTGAGCTTTTGGCTATTAGACTACATATTCCAGAATAATTGTTGTTTGTGTAGTAAACCAGAATAGGGTGCTTGCAAACTGTTTTTGTTATGTAATGTTGTTATTTAAAGGGGTTCTGCAGGTTTTAATATCTGATGATCTATCCTCTGGATAGATCATCAGTATCTGATCGTCGGCGGCCCGACACCCGGGGCCCCCGCCGATCAGCTGTTTGAGAAGGCAGCGGCGCTACAGGAGCGCCGCGGCCTTCTCAGTGTTTACCCGCAGGCCAGTGACGTCACGACTAGTATCACTGGCCTGGGCGGGGCTAAGCTCTGTTTCACATGAATGGAGCTTAGCCCCGCCCAGGCCAGTGATACTAGTCGTGACGTCACTGGCCTGCGGGTAAACACTGAGAAGGCTGCGGCGCTCCTGTAGCGCCGCTGCCTTCTCAAACAGCTGATCGGCGGGGGCCCCGGGTGTCGGGCGGCCGCCGATCAGATACTGATGATCTATCCAGAGGATAGATCATCAGATATTAAAACCTGCAGAACCCCTTTAATGCTTTGTAATGTACAAAATATAGTTCTTTATGGATGTGTTGGGGTTTGTAGTCTGGGTTTGTTTGTTAGATCTAGATCTTCACCCTAGCTGAGTAAGTGAAAGGCTGTTAGATGTGCTCGCTCCTCAGAGCACTAGGCCTTAGTTCCAGAAAATCACTTTCTCTAAGAGATACACAGAGAAAAAGCCATCTTTACTTTACAATACTCCAGGAAAAGAGAGAGGAAAGAACTAAGTTCAGAATCTGTATGGCTGAGCACTGATGTCAGTCAGACATTTGCTGTTTAAAAAGAGGACCTTTCACCACTCCTGACATGCCTCTTTTAATAGCTCCATGCATTCCCCATGTAATAACAATTCTGGAACATCTATTCTTATGTCTCTATGTTGTGCCATTCCTTTATTATTTGCACTAGAAGTTATGAATGAATTGCTATTTGTCTTCAGTAAGGGAACAGAGGGGAGGTGACCAGTTTGGGGTGTGTATCTGCACAGTCTGAACATGACAGCACTGATTGGCTAGAGTCAGTCTGTGCAGGTACACACCCCCAACTGGTTACCTTTCCTTTACTAAAGGCAAATAGCAATTCACTCATAACTTCTAGTGCAAATAATAAAGGAATGGCACAATATAGAGCCATAAGAATAGATGCTCCAGAATTGTTATTACATGGGGAATGCATGAACCTTTTAAAACAGGCATGTCAGGAGTGGTGAAAGGTCCTCTTTAAAGCTTATAACGACTTTACTTCAGTGGGAGGGACATTACTAATACACCCTTTTATACGTTGACGTGGTCCTAGCCAATTGTATCTTAATCCTTTACCTCTTAGCTGGGAATTTCAGCCACCATTGCAGCCTTAGATTCTGCAGAAAGGGACTTTGGAAAGATAAAGGCAATGAGTACCACAATCTACATCCTGACCTATATCCATACATTGCAATCTGGGAAGTTTTGCAATGTCAGTTGTTTGGAACTGTGTTTGGATACTGTTGGATGGACTACCACTTTGCACTTTATTAAAGAGAGACTTGCTCATTTTCTAGAACTGGCATACCGGCCTTGCATCTATACAACATGCATCCCAAAAACAAGGTGTGTCCCGAGGGAAGAAACAGTGGGCCCTCCTATCAATACCCTGGCCCTAGGGAGCATTGGTGTGAGGATTGCTACTGTGAATGATTTATTACAACTAGAGATGAGCGAATCGAAGTTGATGAAGTGGAATTCGATCCGAATTTCAGGAAGAACGAATTTCCTCACGCTTCGTGGTAACTAATCACATTTTTTCCACAAATGGCTGCTGCACGCGTTAGGACATGGAGCAAAGAACTCTGGGAACAGGGGATCATCCACAATTCCACGCGTGCAGCCAATCAGCAGCCAGCCAGCCCCTGTGATGTCACAGCCCTATAAATAGCCTCAGCCATCTTGGATTCTGCCATTTTCCAGTGTGCTTAGTGCATGGAGAGACGTCAGCAGGCGTTAGGGACAGTGCTAGGAAAGACTTCATTGTGCTGAAAAAACAATTTACAAGTTCAGGGAAAGATTATTCAAGGTGTAGGGAAAGGATAGGGAGGCATCATCTACACTATAAAAGGAGAACAGGGTGCAATAGAAGAGTGTACAGCCTGGGTAACAGGAGTGATTCTATTACACCTTGCTGCACTAATTGGGGATCCAAATTGCAGTTATATGGCTTCTTTTAGGTTGTTTGCATTATATGATACATCACTAATTCCAGCAAACCTTGCTTGTGATTGGGATGCAAGTTCTGTGTGATACAGCCATTTATGGGGTGTATTAATAGGAAAGATACATACATCCTATTAGCCGTTCTGCGTTGATTTTACATTGTTTTACTTTGTTTGGGGGGTGTTTTAATAGAAAAAAAAAGGAAAAAATATATGTCATAAGTGCCGTTTAGAATTGAAGTTACATTGTACTACAGCCATTTACGGGGTGCATAAATAGAATATATACGTACGTTTTAACCGTTCTGTGTTGATTTTACATTGTTTTACTTTTTTGGGGATGTGTATTAATAGGGTAAAAAAGGAAAAAATATACTGGATTTTTTGCTTTATAAGACACACCCGATTATAAGACACACCCCAGGTTTAAGTGGAGGAAAATAAGAAAGAAATATTTTTCATCAGACCTCATATCAGATCCTCAGATCAGACCCTTCATAAATATCAGGACATCAAATCAGGCCCCCATAAATATCAGGACATCACATCAGCCCTCCATGTCAGACCCCCATCAGACTTCAGATCAGCCCTCTATGTCAGACCCCCATCAGACCTCAGATCAGCCCTAAATGTCAGACCCCCATCAGACCTCAGATCAGCCAATATTGTCAGACCCCATCAGACCCCAGATCAGACGATATTGTCAGACCACCATCAGATCTCAGATCAGCCCACATTGTCAGACCCCCATCAGACCTCAGATCAGCCCACATTGTCAGACCACCATCAGACCTCAGATCAGCCCACACTGTCAGACCCCCATCAGACCTCAGATCAGCCCACATTGTCAGACCCCCATCAAACCTCAGATCAGCCCACTCAAGCCCCCATCAGAACTCAGATCAGGCCACTTAGACCCCCATCAGAACTCAGATCAGATTAAAATCCTCCTCCAGATTAAAATTACCTGCCTGCGCTGCAACTCCTCTCCACCTCTGGCAGAAGTTGCGCTCCCCATCTTCCTGGACTGAGCTGCTCCATTACCTGACTGCGTGCAGCATCAGGTCATAGTGCGCGCACTACGTTCTGACGCTGTATGTGGTCAGGACAGTGAAGCGCCGGCCGAGAAGACGGGGAGGGTGAGTATCACAAGTGCTTGCAGCGCTTTGCTCCCAGTTCTCGGCACCTGAAACATATTAGTGAGTGCTTCCATAATGGAAGCGCTCACTAGCATTCGCTTTATAAGACACACAGTCATTTCCCCCCCACTTTTGGGGGAAAAAAGTGTGTCTTACAAAGCGAAAAATACGGTATGTCATAAGTGCCATTCAGCAGTGAAGTTATATTATACTACAACCATTTACGTGATGCATAAAAAGGAAATATACACACGTCCCATTAGCCGTTCTACAGTGAATTGTGATTGTTATATTTATTTTTTGGGGACGTAGTAATAGGAAAAAGAATACATCTTAATTGCCGTTCTGTGGTGAATTGTGATAATTTTTTTTTTTGGGGGGGGAGGAGTTTATTGATCAGAAAAAAAAATATATGTCATAATTGCCGTTCAGCGGTGAAGTTATATTGTACTACAGCCATTTATGTGGTAAATAAAAAGGAAATATATGTACGTCCCATTAGCCGTACTGCGGTGAATTGTGATTGTTATATTTTTCTTTCAGGGTGTAGTAACAGGAAAAAGAATACATCTTAATTGCCGTTCTGCGGTGAAGTTACATTGTACTACAGCCATTTACATGGTGTTAAAAAGTAAATATACGTACGTCCCATGAGCCATTTTACAGTGAATTGTGATTCTTATATTTCTTTTTTTGGGGTGTAGTAAGAGGAAAAAGAAAACCTCTTAATTGCCGTTCTGCTGTGAAGTTACATTGTACCACAGCCCTTTTGGGGGGATATTATTTTACAGACAGACAGGTGACAGGCCCATCAAAGGGAACAGGCAGTGGCCAAAATGTTTCTGTTGCAGACAGCAGAAGAAGGGGGGTGGCAGCAGGAGTCGCAGCGGGAGGCCTGAACTTCCGGTGTCATCTAGCAGTCGTGTCTTCACCAGCAACCCAGCAGTGCTAGAATGGTTGACTTGGTCAAGAGTCGGTGGGTACCTCTGACACGGCCCTTGGTTGGCATGGCCCGGGAGCAGTCCCTGTTACCCCACCTGTCCTGAACCTTCCTCTGTCATTTTCAGTTCACTCAGCGCGAGAATTATTATATGCCGTAGCCTCGGCTCCACTTTTCAGTGAGGACGAGCTACTAGAGGACAGTCAGCAGCTACTGCCCAGCCAAGATCGGGAGGAGACATCCGTCGCTTCTTCCGGTAGGCGGGCAAGTATGATGAGAGACACGTGGGAGCAGGTGTTTTGAGCAGTCAGGCTCCTGGCCCTGAGACCGTTGAGGGGGACATCAGTGATGTGCAGACAGTAGCGGATGATGATGCCAATCACACTTGGGAGCCGGGTAAAGAAGGGACTCCATCATCATCATCATCAGGAAAAGAGGGTGGCAGCTTGCGTGTGAGACAGTGGCTGAGCCAGCAGGGTGGTAGCAGTGGCCAAACGTGTCCAGGGTAGACCACCCGCTTTGCAGGAGCTTACCGGCCCGGAAAGAAGTGGTGGAAGGGCTCACAGAGGCAGCAGTAGCAGCCAGTCAGCGCAAAGTGTTGGGAGGAAAATGCCATACTGGTGTGAAAATTTTTTGTTAGGCCGCCGGAGGACGTGAACATGGCCATTTGCTGAATTTGTGGGCAGAAGGTGAAGTGTGGCCAGGGTGCCAATTTTGGCACCATGGCCCTGCATCAACACATGCAGCGTCACCATAAAGTGGCCTGGGAGAACCGTGGCTCTGATGTGATGGTCCAGCCTGCTGCAGCAACTTCTGTGTCACCCAGTGGCACGCACACAATTTCATGCAGTCAAGGCTTCACCTCAGCCGAAGGGAGCCGTCTGTTCTTCCCATCATCTGCTGTTCCTGAAGCTCCTGCTGCTCCTCCTCCTACTCCTCATCAGTCATTCTATCAGCAATCGATCACCAAAGTGATTGCCAAGAGACAACAGTATGCGTGCACTCATCCAACGGCGCAGAAGCTGAACGTGCTCCTGGCTAAGTTTCTGGTGTTACAGTCCCTCCATTTCCAAGTGGTGACTCTGCACCTTTCAGTGAACTGATGGCTTGTGCCGAGCCGAGGTGGAGAGTCCCAAGCAATCATTTCTTTGCGAAAAAGGCAGTACCAGCCCTGCACACATACAGTGCCTTGTGAAAGTATTCGGCCCCCTGGAACTTTTCAACCTTTTGCCACATTTCAGGCTTCAAACAAAAAGATAGAACATTTTAAATTTTTGGTGAAGAATCAACAACAAGTGGGTCACAATTGTGAAGTGGAACGAAATTTATTGGATCATTTAAACTTTTTTTGTAATAATAAAACTGAAAAGTGGGGCGTGCAAAATTATTCGGCCCCCTTGCATTAATACTTTGTTGCACCACCTTTTGCTGCGATTACAGCTGCAAGTCGCTTGGAGTATGTCTCTATCAGTTTTGCACATCTAGAGACTGAAATTCTTGCCCATTCTTCCTTGCAAAACAGGTCGAGCTCTTTGAGGTTGGATGGAGAGCGTTTGTGAACAGCAGTTTTCAGCTCTTTCTACATATTCTCAATTGGATTCAGGTCTGACTTTGACTTGGCCATTCTAAGACCTGGATACGTTTATTTTGTAGATTTTGCTTTATGTTTGGGATCATTGTCTTGTTGGAAGATAAATCTCCGTCCTAGTCTCAGGTCTTTTGCAGACTCCAACAGGTTTTCATCCAGAATGGTCCTGTATTTGGCTCCATCCATCTTTCCATCAATTTTAACCATGTTCACTGTCCCTGCTGATGAAAAGCAGGCCCAAACCATGATGCTGCCACCACCATGTTTGACAGTGGGGATGGTGTGTTCAGGGTGATGAGCTGTGTTGCTTTTACGCCAAACATATCGTTTTGCATTGTTTCCAAAAAGTTAGATTTTGGTTTCATCTGACCAGAGCACCTTCTTCCACATGTTTGGTGTGTCTCCCAGGTGGCTTGTGGCAAACTGTAAACAAGACTTTTTATGGATATCTTTGAGAAATGGCTTTCTTCTTGCCACTCTTCCATAAAGGCCAGATTTGTGACGTGTTCGACTGATTGTTGTCCTATGGACAGACTCTCCCACCTCAGCTGTAGATCTCTGCAGTTAATCCAGAGTGATCATGGGCCGCATCTCTGATCAGTCTTCACCTTGTTTGAGATGAAAGTTAAGAGGGACGGCCGGGTCTTGGTAGATTTGCAGTGGTCTGATACTTCTTCCATTTCAATATGATCGCTTGCACAGTGCTCCTTGGGATGTTTAAAGCTTGGGAAATCTTTTGGTATCCAAATTCGGCTTTAAACTTTTCCACAACAGTATCATGGACCTGCCCTGGTGTGTTCCTTGGTCTTCAAAGATGCTCTCTGTGCTTTAAACAGAACCCTGAGGCTATCACAGAGCAGGTGCATTTATATGGAGGCTTGATTACACACAGGTGGATTCTATTTATTTTCATCAGTCATTTAGGACAACATTGGTATCATTCAGAGATCCTCAATGAACTTCTGGAGTGAGTTTTCCGAACTGAAAGTAAATGGGCTGAATAATTTTGCACACCCAACTTTTCAGATTTATTATTACAAAAAAAGTTTAAATGATCCAATAAATTTCGTTCCACTTTACAATTGTGACCCACTTGTTGTTGATTCTTCACCAAAAATTTAAATGTTATATCTTTTTGTTTGAAGCCTGAAATGTGGCAAAACGTTGAAAAGTTCCAGGGGGCCAAATACTTTCGCAAGGCACTGTATGTAGAACAGAAGGTGGGCCAGTCCTTGAGCCTGTCGGTATCTGCCAAGCGCATGGCAGCGCCAACGTGTAGATTTGTAACTATGGGCAAGGACAATATAAGTCTTTTACGGCCCACTGGGTAAATGTGGTTCCCGCCCAGCCACACCAGCAACTTGGCCAGGTTACACTGCTTTAGCCTCCATGTTGTCACGCCGTTGGCCCTGCGACAATGTCCGCCTCTGCTTCCTCATCCTCCACTGTGTCCTCAGCCTCCACTGCAGGGACAATTCACAGTGCCCCTCCAGCATACCATATGTGCAGGGAACGGCTGTGTCACGCTGTTCTGCACCTAGTTTGCCTGGGTGAACGGAGGGGAGGAACTGCTCTGCGTCTTTCATCAAGAAATCGAATCCTGGCTTTCTCCTGGACAACTCAAGATTGGAACCATGGTGACTGTCAACGGGAAGAACATGGTGTAGGCACTGCACCAAGGAGGGCTGAGCCACGCGCCCCTGCATGGAGCATGTGTTCAATCTGGCTGTAAAGCGGTTCCTGAAGTCTTCACCCCATTTGCAAGACATCTTAAAAATGGGCAGGAAACTTGCATGCACTTCAGCCACTCATACACCGCAAAGCATACCATCCTTGAGCTGCAGCGGCAGAACGACGTCCCCCAACATAGGTTGATATATGACGTTTCCACCCATTGGAATTCCACCCTCCATATGTTGGACCGATTATATAAACAGAGAAAGGCCATAAACTATTTCCTGATGATACAGGCGGACAGAGGCCAGTGGCAGCTCATGCGTGACATCTGCCAATTGCTCCTGCCCTTTGAGGAGGCCACTTTATTTGTCAGTCACCAGGACTACGGGATGAACAATGTAATTCCACTGATTCATGTCATGGAGCACGTGCTGCTATATCTGGCTGGCCAGGGGACAGGAGATGTGGCGACTACATCTCATGGCCACATGAGCCCTGTGGGGACATAACTAGAGGAGGACATTCAAGCACAAGCAATGAGTAGAGAAATGGGTGGTTTTTCTACACAGGTGACAGGAGAGGAGGAGCAGGAGTAGCCAGAGGAGTTACAGGGTGATGAGGAAGACGAGGCAGAGGACCCAGCCACACCAGGGCAGTATGCAGTGGAGATAGAGGCAGGGAATCCCTCCGAGTCCCTTGCGCTAATGGCCTGATGCATGCTCACTTGCTTACATAGTGACAGCCAAATTGTCATCATTCAGCAGAGGGATGACTACTGGATCTCCATAATGTTAGACCCTCGCTACCGGTCTAAAATAGGGGCCTTTTTTACACCCGCTGAGAGGGAGGACAAACTGAACTACTATCGAGACATCCTATGTAGTCAGTTGGCCACTGACTATGTGCGCCATTGCCCATCCTCATTCAGGTCTTACCGGGAGGGCCCTCTGCGCTCACATTCCACTGCCATGGCTGCTGGGGGACATGGACAGGAGCAGTACCAGCTCCATCAGCAGCAACTTCAGCAACTTAAGTCTAGAGTCACTGATGAGCAGTTTTCGTCACTCGCTTACTGAAGAAACTTCTCACCAGCAGCAGCAGCTAGACATAGAGCAGAACCTGAACCAGCAGGTTGTGGCATACTTGGAGTGCACTCTGCCACTCCACATCAAAGATCCCCTGGACTACTGGGCAGCCAAGCTCGATTTGTTTGCCCTGGGCAAGCTTTCCTGCCAGGCCAGCAGTGTGGCATCCAAGTGGATGTTTAGTACAGTGGGGGCCATAGTTACCCCAAGAACTCACCTGTCCATTCAAAATGTAGACAAACAGACCTTTGTGAGATGAATCAGGTGTGGATCAGCCAATATTTTGAAACACCAGTACCTGATGCATCAGACTAGATCATCCACCTACAGTACAGACCAAAAGTTTGGACACACCTTCTCATTCAAAGAGTTTTCTGTATTTTCATGACTATTGCCTTATAAATGGGGTTGGGACCATGAGTTGTGTGGGGCAGAAGTCAGGTGGATACACAGCTGATAGTCCTACTGAATAGACTGTTAGAATTTGTATTATGGCAAGAAAAAAGCAGCTAAGTAAAGAAAAACGAGTGCCCATCATTACTTTAAGAAATGAAGGTCAGTCAGTCCGAAAAATTGGGAAAACTTTGAAAGTGTCCCCAAGTGCAGTCGCAAAAGCCATCAAGTGCTACAAAGAAACTGGCTCACATGAGGACCGCCCCAGGAAAGGAAGACCAAGAGTCACCTCTGCTGCGGAGGATAAGTTCATCCGAGTCACCAGCCTCAGAAATCGTAGGTTAACAGCAGCTCAGATTAGAGACCAGGTCAATGCCACACAGAGTTCTAGCAGCAGACACATCTCTGCAACAACTGTTAAAAGGAGACTGTGTGCAGCAGGCCTTCATGGTACAATAGCTGCTAGGAAACCACTGCTTAGGACAGGCGACAAGCAGAAGAGACTTGTTTGGGCTAAAGAACACAAGGAATGGACATTAGACCAGTAAAAATCTGTGCTTTGGTCTGATGAGTCCAAATTTGAGATCTTTGGTTCCAACCATCGTGTCTTTGTGCGACGCAGAAAAGGTGAACGGATGGACTCTACATGCCTGGTTCCCACCATGAAGCATGGAGGAGGAGGTGTGATGGTGTGGGGGTGCTTTGCTGGCGACACTGTTGGGGATTTATTGAAAATTGAAGGCATACTGAACCAGCATGGCTACCACAGCATCTTGCAGGGGCATGCTATTCCATCCAGTTTGCATTTAGTTGGACCATCATTTATTTATCAACAGGACAATGACCCCAAACACACCTCCAGGCTGTGTAAGGGCTATTTGACTAAGAAGGAGAGTGATGGGGTGCTACGCCAGATGACCTGGCCTCCACAGTCACCAGACCTGAACCCAATCGAGATGGTTTGGGGT
>ONZH01013387.1:0-23111 GCA_900303285.1 Rhinella marina
CATTATGTAAGCCCCTCAAAATCACTTTATATCTGAATTGGTGCTTAAAAAAATGGTTTTGGAAAATTTGGTGAAAATTTGAAAAATGGCTTCTAAACTTCTAAGCCTCCTAACGTCCTAAAAAAGTAAAATGACGTTTACAAAATGATGCCAACATAAAGTAGACATATGGGGAATGTAAAATAATAACTATTTTTGGAGGTATTACTATTTATTTTGAAAGTAGAGAAATTGAAATTTGGAAATTTGCTAATTTTTCCAAATTTTTGGTAAATTTGGTATTTTTTTTTATAAATAAAAATGAAATATTTTGCCACAAATTTACTACTGTCGTGAAGCACAATATGTGACGAGAAAACAATCTCAGAATGACCTGGATAAGTTAAAGCGTTCCAAAGTTATTACCACATAAAGTGACACATGTCAGAATTAAAAAATTTGGCCCAGACATTAAGGCCAAAATGGGCTCTGTCCTTAAGGGGTTAATATTGAGTCTGATGCACAGTAAGTCTATACATAAAATAACAGATTAACTATGAATGCTGCAGCAGTTGAACAAGATGCAAGTGGCGATATATTAGAATGCCATTTAATACTTAGGCACAGTAAGTCTATGTATATAATAATAGATTAACTATCAATGTGGCAGCAGTTTTTGCCCTTTAATACTGTTACACACTGATACAATCCTGGATAACGCGTCTACCAACTTCAAAGTATGGAAGTACCCACTATAAGTTGAACAACACCAAAACAGATTGACTTCCACAACAATATATCAAAAATAGCAAATTTTATTAATACAACATTTCCATAATATATAGTAGCAATTATTACATTAAGAAAAGCAGTGGTAAATGTGTCATGATGAGAAAAATGGAGAACGCAGCTGAGTCTGCCACAGACTATTTAATTGTTACAAGTGTCCATAAACCACCCCACACCTAAATAAAGTATTGCAGGCAAAATAGCCATATGCATATAGGAATAAAGATAGTGGGTGTATAGGCATCAAACAGGTCACGGTACCTACTGGTCTGAGGCAGGCTCTGCAGCGACACCCTCCCAATGACGTTTCGCCACCAGGCTATATTTGATATATTGTTGTGGAAGTCAATTTTTTTTTTGTGTTTTGGCCCTTTAATACTGAGTAAGGGCTCGTTCACATCACCGTTAGGGCTTCCGTTCAGGCTTTCCGTTATAACATCGTTATAACGGAAAGAAACGGAATCCCTAGGACGGACATCAAAACGGACACCTTTAAGAGGCATTCCGTTTTGATCCGTCATAATAGAAGCCTATGGCCCTGCATAACGGATCCGTCTGGATGCCGTTATGCTGGACGGAAAACAAAGTCCTGTCGACAGGACTTTGTTTTCCGTCCAGCATAACGGCATCCAGACGGATCCGTTATGCAGGGCCATAGGCTTCTATTATGACAGATCAAAACGGAATGCCTCTTAAAGGTGTCCGTTTTGATGTCCGTCCTAGGGATTCCGTTTCTTTCCGTTATAACGATGTTATAACGGAAAGCCTGAACGGAAGCCCTAACGGTGATGTGAACGAGCCCTAAGACGCACAGTAAGTCTACATATAAAATAACAGATTAACTATGAATGTTACAGCGGCTGAATAAGATGCAAGTGGCGATATATTAGACTGCCCTTTAATACTGAGTCTGCCGCACAGTAAGTCTATGTATAAAATAACAGATTAACTATGAATGTCTGAGCGGTTGAACAAGATGCATGTGGCGATATATTAGACCACGGTTTAATACTGAGTCTTATGCAGAGTAAGTCTGTGTATAAAATAACAGATTAACTATGAATATTTCAGAGGTTGAACAAGATGCATGAAGCGATATATTAGACTGCCGTTTAATACTGTGTCTGATGCACAGTAAGTTTATGTATAAAATAACAGATTAACTATGAATGTCACAGCAATTAAAAAAGATGCATGGGTTGATACAGTTGGCCTGCAGTGTCCCTGCTGTCTCCTTATGCTCTCCCTACAGTCTAAAAAAAAAACTCTCCCTATGATCTCCCTGTACTGACCCTGCACTGCTCCTATCTAAATGACACATATGTTAAAATTGACCAGCAAAGTAGATAGGAAGATGGCATTCACTCCCTAGTGCATGAGCTGGAATTTCTTGAAGTGTCAGAACATGTTGGGAGTTGCAGTTCCACTAAATCAAGTTCTCTGCAGATTGAAGACCACTAACCAACCCCTTCTTTGTAACCTCATATTAGCCTTTTAAAAATATAACAAATTTAAGTGTTTCTATTTGAATTAAAAAGGAAACTCAAATGCCATTGGACACACATATCTCTTTTCACCTCCTATGGATTACAACATGATAATTCCATCCTGAATGAGCCAGGATAGGATGTTTCTCTACCATAGCTTTTGTTTTTCTTCCGTTTTATCATAGACATAGCCACAGTGACATATTAGGGTTAGATCCTTGCAGAAAGCCAACTATCCCTAGTCTTAGTCTCATCCTTGCAGACTTTTGAGGGTTGTAACTTTTGTGGGTTGTTATCCAAGGATTATTGCTCTGCCTTTATCTATGCATTGGCTACTTTTTAAATTATAGGTTTCTTAATTCAAATCTAGGAGCAGCAAGGTCTCAACATGATCCTAGTTGGTGAAGAGTGAATTATTAGGTGATTACATATGTTTTTTTTTTAATCAAAGTTGGGAATGGGACCAAGATGTGCTTTATTTTATGTACGTAAAATCTTTGACTTCTGATAAGAATATTGTCTCATTAAATTTTTTTTTCGAGAAACAGTGCCACTCTTGGGCTGTGTGTGGAGTTGCAGCTCAACCCTATTCACTTTAATTTTCTTTAACTGAGAGACAAAATGCAATTACAGATATACTAATATAAAGGAGGCCTGGATAGGGACGTGTATAGCTTTTATGTTCCATTTCTTGAAGAGAAAGACAGCTTGAAGATAATTACTAATGAAACATTTATATTAAACTAATTGTAAGAACTAAGTGTGAAAACTTATCTCCTGTCCACAGTATCAGCGCTGCGCTCCAGTATGAATGGAGTAGTGAGTGAAAAAGTTCATACAAATCAATTTGTCTCCTGAACAAGAGTTCTTTGTGAGGGGCTGTTCTCCCTGCTGAAAAAGCTTTCCCTGTACTTGATGACAGGGCCAAACTTTTAGCCCAGCCTTCACAATCTCACATCTGTGCTGCTGCTCCAAGTAGCGATGCAAGCACATGAGGCTTTGCTTCCACTACCAGAATATTGCCTATGAATAAGCCACTACACTTCCTGGTAGCCTTGCATAGGCTCAGGCCTATTACCACTAAAGAACGCCTTTCCCGATCTCAGCGAGGGTAAGGCATTCCGGCCTCGGGAACATGGCTCTCAGATGCTGCAGTCACAGTTGACACCTGAGGGGTTAAATGTTTTTAATCAGCCTGATTGTTCTAGATGTCTGCTATGTAAAACACCAGGCATGTGGTAGTTATGGTGCGCTCTCCACTCTGAAATGAGCGCCATCTTTAAAGAGACAACATCTGCCATCCATGTATGGTGGATATCATCAAGTAGTTCAAAGTGAAGTTAAATGTACAGTCAAGGGTTAATCATGCTTTGTAAATAATGCACATCGTTTAAAAAAATATGGCTCGAAGCCCAGTTTATTGTCAGCAGAAGTGTACAATAGAGTATATTAGAAAAGCCTAGACTTCCTACAGTATAACCAAATATGTATGTTGCTTCCTTGCTATATACTAGCAGGCTCGGACTGGCCCACAGGGGTACAGGGGAATCCCCCGATGGGCCCCTGAGCAAGGTGGGCCCCTAGTCTCCCACCCCCTGTACAAGTGGCACATAATACATTAGATTTACTGCTCTACATACATATATTCAATGTACATCACCTCCACAAACCTATGTTCATATAAAAAAGTTGTTAGATTATTTATTATATTTGAATGTATCCGTACGGTGGGCACCCAAAATACATTTTACTGGTGGGCCCTAGGTACCCCAGTCCAACACTGTATACTAGTTTCATTCTACATTCAGTTTTAGCAGCTAGAAATGTACTAACTAAAAAATGCATACCTGTCAGTTAAATCCTACTTGTTATTCTGCATTTTCATTGCTGGCTATGCCCAAAATGTTAGATGCACATAAAATGTGTCATGTTAGGCTCTGCCATTTTGCTTTTCAATAAACATTAGAAGCTGACTTCTCCTCTGAACTCAGAATGGTGTGTCTGTTTGCTTGTTGGCCAGCATAATCCAGTACAACAATCAAAATGTCTCAGGTGAACTGAGTAAGCATGGGGTTCTGCTCAACCTTAATTCCCTACTCTATCATACGTCTAGCTTTATATCTGCATTGGAAGCTTTGTCGCAGATTCCATCATTCTTTCGGGAACCCAAATAGCAGCGCCAAGGAATTCTAAAAGTAAGTATGTTTAGAACTTCATTGTTTTAACATATTGAGTACTTTTATTGTTTTTTACTCCCCCCAAAAATAATAAAAAAGTATTCTATTTACTTTTTATCTGGTTGGAAATCAGAAACCTCCACTAATGCTGAGCTGCAGTAGATATTTAGCCATGCCCCTTAGCTGGACTTCATTTGTACACAGTCTGGAGGGACCCTGTTTCTCTGCCACAGTTCCTTGTTGAAGGTCTTTCAGAAGACCTTGTGGACTAAGTGGGGATTTATATAGCCCTGGCTTCAAAAAGTCACACACAGAACACGGCTTTTGCAAGATTTTGGGCTTACTTAAAAAAATAATTTTGGCCTGTTAGACTTTTACTCTATTCACACATGTTGAAAAGTGAGATTAGTTTTCATTTCAAGAATCACAAGAAAAAGTCATAAATTCACTCCAGTAAAGGGTGGTGTAAAACCATAAAAATAAAACTAGAGTAGCACTCCTAGACATGTTAGACAGCGTCTTGCTTTAATATCTGGTGCAAAATTTTGCGCGGCCCAAATATTGCATAAACATGATAGGGGATATTTATTATCACATACTGTATATGCCACTTTTCGGCGTATTAAAGTCGCAGATTTTGTTGCACAGGATTTTTGTGGCAAAATCTTTTTCCAGCTCACTCCTCTTTTCCCCTGTGCAGAGAAAATGGGGAATGGTGTGGACGGGGAAGCCGGCAGGTCAGCAGGCCTGACTCATCATTTTCCATGCCAGTTTTTGGCATGGAAAACTTGTTAAATCTACTCCATCAAGGGACCTGGAGTAGATTTAAGTATGTCACACAGCCTGCTGAAGAAAGCACCAAACCTGTGTAGAGGTCTGTGCTTCTACATAACTTTGGTACATCTGCCAGCACACTGATCTTAATAAATGTCTCCCTATATTTGTCAGGTTGAGTCAGTTCAGTTTATGAACTCCTTGACTCAGCTACAGAAGGACACATTTTCCAACATTAAAAGAATACCAGTATTATGCTTGATTCTTCTATTGATGAAAGTCAAATATCCTCTGTATAAGAGCCTCTGTTACTATTGTACAATTTTCAAATAGCACCTTTCATCTTTTAAATTATGATGTGATCAAAGATTGATGTGCCTTTCACATAAAAAAAATCACGTCAAGAAGCTTCCAATATACTTGATTGGTGTCAGTGGCTTGCTATATGTCACTTTTCAATCAGTTAATGGTGTTTCAGTTTAATCTACTATGAGCCATATTTCCCTATTTTCCATAAAATATCTTTATATTACAGTATGTCTTACTGGGAAAACTGTGACCATTTCATATCTGCCTTTTAAGGAACTTTTCATTACATTGTATAGGCATTGCTGATGCATTAATCATTGCCTTTAATATCAGAGACTATTGGCTTTTAATGCCTGTGAACAACTTCTCTGGTAAGAATTTTCTTTACAGAAAAATTGTATAATTTACAAATTGTGACTGTTTAATTTCTGAACATTGAAAATATTTAGCTGTTTTGACATTGAACATGAAAAACACCATTCAGATTTGCTTGTATTACAGTTATATCAAATGACATCCATAAACAGAGATTGAGAGTTTTCATGTGGAAATGCGAAAATTAGAGATGAGTGAAATGATTTGAGACACTGTTTGCTATTGTTCTCATTGTGTTAAAGATACTAAAAAGGAAGGGGACAGGAGACAAAGAGCAAAAATTTGTAAAAAAAAAGTAAAAAAAGAGAGAATAACAAGATATTTAAAAATCATGAGAAACCTCAGAGTGTTATTTACCAATTTTCAGGACAATTAGATCACATTTGATGTGTAAAATTGCTTCAGCCACAAACTGAATTTTTGGAAACATTTAATGAATCCAGCACAAAACAAATTTCAAGAAGTTCACTCATCTCTAATGTAAATACAGCACGTGTCTGGATTAAAAGTGGAGAGCTTTAAAAGATGAACTGTTGAAAAAAGGAGAGACAATAGAAAATATAATGGTGAGAAGTAAAGAAAAACTGTGAACTTTTAAAAGTTGAGACAATAGAAAGTTGGTAGCAGTGTGTAAGAGAAATATAGAAAGAGAAATGAATGTAATGCAAAGCAAAAGATTAATCTAATATATGAGTGTATGTGTGTATGTATGTCTGCTAAAGGAATCCACCGTCACAGCTACAATCACGAAATTTGGCACACAGGTATATTAGGTGTAAGGGAAGGTTTTAGATCAGGGCTCAGCTCTCCAGGACATACCGTTCCTGAGATATTCCCAAAAAATGCATTAGCCAATAGAAGCCTGGTCACATGACCCTCATCAGCCAATAGAAGCTCGCAGGCCCTTACTCTACACACACACACACACAGTTTCAAACCAGGTTTCCATAACAACCCAGCCATTTTACTTCACTGCTGTAGTCAGCTTTAAACGGGCAGAGCACTGTGGATGACACTGTTAAAGGGGTATTCCGCTTACCATAAATATAACTTATGTTTTAGACTAATTAATCATCAATCATTACCTAATGTAATGTAAATGTAACATGTTTACCGTTAGTAATAAAAGATGTTTTCTTCCACTGCTACCCAGTGTGTTTCCTCATAAATTACCATGGCATCGACTTGTAATTCAAGCCACCCTCAAACGAAGGACTTAACCCACCCCTAGGTCTTGCTAAGCCATGCCCCATCTGGTCAGGCCACACCTCTCCCACTCCACAGCCGACGGGAATTTTAAAAAAATGAAGGTAAAAATCAACTTCTGTCAGCTGCAAGGGTGGGAGTAACTTTCTCCCTGCAGCTCATGCTCATACAGCAGCACTGAGCAGTATGAGAGTAAGCTATTCAAAAGGACATCCCTGTGTCCATCCTGGCCCTGTGCCGGAAGGAGGACAGGAAGTTTGAAAGCCGGACTGTCTGGCCTAAAACCGGACCTCTAGCAACCTTAGAGGCAGGCTGCTGTGGAGGTCACAGTTAAAGTGGAGGGTGCTGTGGATGTTACTGTTAAGGGGCAGGCTGCTGTGGTGGTCACTGTTAAAGGGGTGGGCACTGTGGAGGTTACTGTTAAGGGTGAAAGGGACTGTGGAAGCCACTATTAAAGGGGCAGCGGGTTACTGTGAGGTCAATGTTAAGGCAGCAGGGTACTGTGAGGTCACTGTTAAGGGAACATGATACTGTGAGGTCAGTCAGGGGCAGTCGCTGTGGAGGTCTCTGTCAAAGGGGCCAGGAATGGTGGAGGTAGGTTATGGGGACTGTAACCTATGGTCAGTGTTAAGGGACAGGTGCTGTAGAGGTCACTGTCAAGGGGACAGGCCCCTGTGGAACTCACTGTCAAAGGGGTGAGGTGCTGTGGAACTCACTGTTAAAGCGGCAGGCTGCTGTGAAGGTCAAAGTTAAGGGGGTGGGCTGCTGTGGAGGTCCCATTTTAAAGAGATGGGACACTGTAGGGGGGGCAGTGTTAAGGGGTGGAGGGCTGTGGAGGTCACAGTTAAGGAGACGGGGTGCTGTAGAGGTCCCTGCCGATATCTTTTAAGGACACACACAAACATTAAATTAAATAGATTAAATAAAAGCCGGGTCCTTCTGCTAGTAGTTTAAAATATGAACGCACTTCAGCAACCAAAGGAAATGTTTTACTACAGCAGTAATGCTTCGAAACTTTTAGCAAATCAAATTGATTCACGTTTTGTAAAATCAATGGAAAATATCTTATGTGTCCAGCATTGCTGGACTCCGCAATGGAGGAGATGTCCAAGGTAATAACTGAACTGCCCAAAAAATAGGATGGATTACCTATAGAAATCTATGATAATTGTGGACGTGTTCTGATTCCTTAACTGTAGCATTCTTGAATGACATAATTGTACAGCACATGATATCATCAGCCATGATTAAATCTCTTAATAATATAAAAATTAATTTCTGTCTGTCTGTCTGTTCTCTATGCGCGACCAAACTACTGGACCGATTTTCACCAAATTCGGCACACATGTACATCAGGTGTCCGGGAAGGTTTTAGACCAGGTCTCATCTCTCTAGGACGTACCGTTCCCGAGATATTCCCAAAATATGATCTCCATTAGCCAACATTACAACTGGGAGCTTTGGTTTTAAACTCCAACTGCCATTCTCTGCAAAGCCACACAGGGAGGGCAGGTTTCCATAACAACCAGGTAATTATCAGCAGCTGAGGATCTGATCCATTTCTATTTACTGACACTGTTAAAAGTATTCCGGTTACCATAAATATAACTTATGTTTTTTCTATTACTACAGTTCAGTAGTAATAAAAGATGTTTTCCTCCACTGCTGCCTATTGCGTGGGCTCATAAATAAGCATGGTATTGACCTTTAATTCAGGCCACCCTAAAAGAAGTACTTAAAACCCCCTCCCCAGGTCTCACTAAGCCACACCCCCAACTCTGTCAGGCCACACCCCCTTTCACTCCGCAGCCAACAGAGATTGAAAAAATAAAGGTAAAAATCAACTTCTGTCAGCTGCAGGGATGGGTGGGAGGTTGACTTTCTTTCTGCAACAACACACACAAACATTAAATAAAATAGATTAAATCCACCCATGCGAAGCGTCTTGCTAATCCACGCCCCCGACTCTGTCAGGTCACGCCCCCTCTCACTCCGCAGCCAACGGGAATTGAAAAAATGAAGGTAAAAATAAACTTCTGTTTGCTGCAGGGGTGGGAGGGTGAATTTCTCTCTGCAACGACACACAAAAATTTTAGATGAAATAGACTAATTATAGACTACAACCGTTCGAAGCCTTTTGCTAAGCCACGCCCCGTCTCTGTCAGGCCACGCCCCCTCTCACTCCGCAGCCATTCTGCAACGACACACAGAAACATTAAATGAAATAGATTAAATGCACCTATGCGAAGCGCTTTGCTAAGCCACGCCCCGACTCTGTAAGGCCACGCCCCCTCCCACTCCGCAGCCAACAGGGATTGAAAAAATAAAGGTAAAAATCAACTTCTGTCAGCTGCAGGGATGGGTGGGAGGTTGACTTTCTTTCTGCAACGACACACAGAAACATTAAATGAAATAGATTAAATACACCCATGTGAAGCGTCTTGCTAATCCACGCCCCCGACTCTGTCAGGTTACGCCCCCTCCCACTCCGCAGCCAATGGGGATTGAAAAAATAAAGGTAAAAATAAACTTCTGTTTGCTGCAGGGGTGGGAGGGTGAATTTCTCTCTGCAACGACACACAAAAATTTTAGATAAAATAGACTAATTATAGACTACAACTGTTCGAATCGTCTTGCTAAGTCACGCCCCCAACTCTGTCAGACCACGCCCCCTCTCACTCTGCAGCCATTCTGCAACGACACACAGAAACATTAAATGAAATAGATTAAATCACCTATGCGAAGCGCTTTGTTAAGCCACGCCCCCAACTGTGTCAGGTCACGCCCCCTCCTACTCCGCAGCCAACAGGGATTGAAAAAATGAAGGGAAAAATAAACTTCTGTCAGCTGCAGGGGTGGTAGGGTGAATTTCTCTCTGCAATGACACACAAAATTTTAGATGAAATAGACTAATTTCAGACTACAACCGTTCGAAGCATCTTGATAATCCACACCCCCAACTCTGCCAGGCCATGCCCCCTCCCACTCCGTAGGCAACGGGGATTGAAAAAAATCAGCTGCAGGGGTGGGAGGGTGAATTTCTCTCTGCAATGACACACAAAAATCGTAGATGAAATTGACTAATTTTAGACTACGACCATTCAGTACTAATAAAAGATGTTTTTTTCCACTGCTACCCATTGCGGGTCCCCATAAATTACCATGTCATCGACCTGTAATTCATGCCACTCTGACCCCCGCCCCAGATCTCGCGAAACCACGCTCCGGCTGTCAGGCCACGCCCCCTCCCACTCCGCAGCCAACGGGGATTGAAAAAATGAAGGTAAAAATCAACTTCTGTCAGCTGCAGGGGCGGGAGGGAGGTTGGATTTCTTTCTGCAACAACATACAGAAACATTAAATGAAATAGATTAAATATACCCATGCAAAGAAATGTTTTCTTCCACTGTTACCCATGGCTTGTCCTCATAAATTACCATGGCATCGACCTGTAATTCTGGCCACCATCAAAAGAAGGACTTAAAACCCTGCCCTAGGTCTTTCAATGTCACGCCCCCGACTCAGTCAGGCCATGACCCCTCCCACTCCGCAGCCAATGGAGATTGAACAATTGAAGGTAAAAATCAACATCTGTCAGCTGCAGGGATGGGAGGGAGGATGACTTTCTCTCTGCAACGACACACAGAAACATTAAATGAAATAGATTAAATATACCCGCGCAAAGCAATGTTTTCTTCCACTGCTACCCATTGTGTTTCTTCAAATTACCCTGGAATTAACCTATAATTCAGGCCACCCTGAAATGAAGGACTTAACCCCCCCCCGTGTCCCATTAAACCACACCCCCTCCCACTCCGCAGCCAATAGGGATTGAAAAAATGAAGGTAAAAATCACCTCCTGTCAGCTGCATTGACTTTCTCTCTGCAACGACACACAAAACATTAAATGAAATAGATGAAATATACTCAGGCGAAGCCGGGTCTTTCTGCTAGTATTTGATAATTTTTTTTCTAAAACCAGATAATAACCCAAGAAAGAATCAGTCATATCTCCGTATTTAGCTTTTAGGTTCTGAAATAAAAATGTGCTGAAGATCCGGATTATTCTTTAATTTCCAGTCAACACCTGATAAAATTAGCAATATGACTATTTTGTACTTCAATGTTTCATGGGCCCTTTATTGTGTTAAAAAGGCTAGTAGAGTTGCTGTTAAATATTGGTTTTGGGGAGAATTTTTTAAAATAGATATCCATCTTGTATAAAGACCCAGTTAATTATCTAAATTCTGTTTTTTTTTTCTCTGTGTACGGCACTGGAGCAATGTGGGAACATGACGCCTGCTCCCAGGTGTAGCGGGCATCATGGCTGGCAGATCTCTGCTGTTTCAAATAGCAGAGACCTGCGTCTTCTTATCGCAACTGGCAATAATGCGGATTGCGGTAATTAAAGGCATTTGATGTTGTGATCAAGTGAGATCATGGCATCTAATTGCACTAAAACCCGGAAGCTCGCACTTCCAGGTGTCCTACAGATGCCCCATGTGGCAAATCGGGGCATCTGCGCTTGATCTAAACGCTGCACTTGATCTGAACAGCGAAGCTTACAGTGTTCATGCTGCAATTCTTATTTTGGCCACCAGATGGCAGGCCAAGATAAGAAATGAGCAAACGTGACATTTTAAAAATCCCTGATAGTTCAAAATAAAAAATTCAAAAACATTCTTTATAGGCTCATATGATGATTAAAATCATCACAAAAAGTTTTTAAAAATATATATATATTAAAAATAAAATTAATTAAATTATTAAATTACCCCCATTTCCGTATAATTAAAAAATAAATACCTAAATAACAAAAAATATAAACATCATAGGTATCATTGTGAGCAAAAACAACAAATACTTTTAAAATATTTTTAAAAATTTCCAATACGGTGAATTACGTAATGGAAAAAAAGGGTCAAAATGGCCGATTTGCCATTTTGTGATCAAAAAGTCACGCACACTCCAAAATGGTATCAATAAAAACTATGGATTGTCCTGCAAAAAATGAGCCCCTAAACAGCTCAGTGGATGTAACTATAAAAAAGTTATGGGGTCAGAATATGGCGAGGTAAAAAAATTTTTAAAGAGGTATTCCAGCTTTAATGATCGTATTTATTTGTTTAGAGGATAGGAGGTTGAACAATTTTCTAACATACACCTAGTTAAAATATTAATTGCACACCTTTATTATATCCATACAGTAGCCTCTCCCTTAAGAAAAAAAAAGATACTGGCCCTTTTAATCCTTTAATATGCATTCATAGGACAGCTAAATAGGACTAAACATGTGGTCAGTCATGTGAGCCATAATGGGATCCTTACAAGTATCATGTGACCTGGCTTTCAGTTAACTGCCCAGGTAGCTCACAGGTGAGAAGTATTGTATTGAGGGGCAGATCATATACAGTATATACAATATCTATACCTGCAACACTAACCCCTTGGCGCATTTGGACGTAACTGTACGTCCAAAGTGCAAGTAAGTTGCGGCATTTGGACGTACAGTTACGTCCAAACTGTTTACCGGGACTGTGACATTATAAAGTGGCACAGCCCCGGAGTCTCCGCTCTCCCAGAGAGCAGAGATCTCTGGGAAGCCGGCAAGGGACCAATCAGAGTGGTCCCTTGCCGGCAAGCGCTCAGATTGGTTAGTCTCTGCAGACTAACCAATCCAGCACTTCATTGTTAAAATGCCGGTTTCAGGCTGCGATCTCCACTCTGGAGATCACAGCCTGAAACCAGGTAGGATGTTTCCTGTGCCCCCATATAATTTAGAAAATTATAACGCTCCTCCCCCCTTGTAGTGCCCCCCCTCTTTGTAGTGTTCCCCGGTAGCTTCTTTCTGCCCCCTCCTGCGCTGCATTATGTGATGGAAGCGGCTCAGGATCAGAGCTGCTGCCATCAGCAGAGAGTGTGAGCTGTAATTACACCAGCACCGATTTCAGCTGTTTAACCCCATAGATGCTGCGGTCAGTAGCTGCCCGCAGCATCCATGGGGTTAAGAGGGAGGGAGCTCCCTCTCTCTTCCATCGGGCCACCGCTGCTGCAGTGGCAGCGGCCCGATGGTTACCATGGACACTGGTCGCTTTACAAAAGTGTCCTGGCTGCCATGTACCTAAGGCTAATTAGACGCTCAGGTAACTATTGCAATGCACTAAATAGCCATCAAGCCCACTGGATCTTCAAGATCCAAATGGGTCTTGATAAATTTAAAAAAAGTGTAAAAAAAAGTTAAAAAAAAGTAAAAAAACGGCCCCTTTTCCCCAAATGAAGTAAAAAAAGAAAAAAAAAAGATAAAGTAAACATATTAGGTATCGCCGCATCTTTATCGACCGGCTCTATAAAAACATCACATGGTACGGGGTGTACCATGTGATGTTTTTATAGAGCCGGTCGATACGGATGTACGCAAAATTAAAAAAAAAAAAAAAAGCTATACCAAAACTTTTGTCACCTTGCCACACAAAAAGTGTAATAGCAGGCGATCAAAAAGGCATATTTACCCCAAAATGGTACCAATCAAACCGTCATCTCGTCCCTCAAAAAATTAGCCCCTACCTGAGACAATCGCCTAAAAAATAAAAAAAAACTACAGCTCTCTGACTATGGAGACACTAAAACATGATTTTTTTTGTTTCAAAAATGATATTATTGTGTAAAACTTAAATAAATAAAAATAAGTATACATGTTAGGTATTGCCACATCCGTAACAACCTGCTCTACAAAAATATCGCATGATCTCTCCCCTCAGGTGAACACCGTAAAAAATAAAAACTGTGTAAAAAAAGCCATTTTTTGTCACATTTCATCACAAAAAATGTAATACCAAGCGATCAAAAAAGCATATGCCCCCAAAAATAGTACCAAACTAACCGTCATCTCGTCCCGCAAAAAATGTGAAATGTGCGCTGGCGTTCCTTTCCTTCTGCGCCCTGCCATGTGCCCGTACAGCAGTTTATGATCACAAATGGGGCATTTCTGTAAACTACAGAATCAGGGTAATAATTATTGAGTTTTGTTTGGCAGTTAACCCTTGCTTTATTCTCGGAATAAAATGATTTATATGGAAAATCTGCCAAAAAAATGAAATTCGGAAATTTTGGCTACATTTTCCTTTACTTCTTGTGGAACACCTAAAGGGTTAATAACGTTTGTAAAATCATTTTTGAATACCTTGAGGGGTGTAGTTTTTAAAATGGGGTAATTTTTGGGTGGTTTCTATGATGGAAGCCTCACAAAGTGACTTCAGACCTGAACTGGTCCTTAAAAAGTGGGTTTTGGAAATTTTGTGAAAAATTTCAAGATTTGCTTCTAAATTTCTAAGCCTTCTAATGTCCCAAAAAAATAAAATGTAATTTTCAAAATGATCCAAACCTTAAGTAGGCACATAGTGAATGTAAAATAATAACTATTTTTGGAGGTATTACTATGTATTACTATGTATTTTAAAAGTAGAGAAATTGACATTTGGAAATTTTTGGTAATTTTGGTATTTTTTTGTATAAATAAGAATGAAATATTTTGACTCAAATTTACCGTCATGAAGTACAATATGTGACGAGAAAACAATCTCAGAATGGCCTGGATAAGTAAAAGCGTTCCAAAGTTATTACCACAAGTGACACATGTCAGATTTGAAAAATGGGGCTCCGACATTTGGTCCAAACTGGCTGTCGCTTGAAGGGGTTAATTCATCATGTCTGTCAGTCTCTGTGTGAAAACAGATCTATGTTTGTTGTGTTTGTTTGTTTTTTACACTAAACTTTATTAGCAATATCACTTATAGACAGGCAGCCATTTTACAACATCATCTATAGACAGGAGGCCATTTTACAAATCACCTACAGGCAGCTATGTAAATACACACAGTAATGTAGTTACTGTGATAACAACAAAAATCATGATTGTGTTATATGTACAGACCCATTACATGTATGTCATGTAACGATGCTGCTTACAGAATCTCAAGGATTATATAATGTGAAGAGTGTTGCATTACTAATGCCTTGTTTCAGTTAGCTCATGGATACATTACACATGATTGATACATAGATTATAACATTCTACTGAACATATGGGTCAACTACCTGATATATGGAAGGTATGTATGCTGAATTTTACATACAGTACATGTATATTAGAAAATTGTATGATTTCCTATTATTTTAACATTATTATATATTAATAATGTTTAAATGTCTATATATTAAATCAGGTTTTCCTAAAACGGACAGTGGCTGCATGTGGTGAAAGGTGAAAGTAAGAAGCCCAAGAACGTGAGATCACCAATAATATCATGCAGCCAGCCAATCCACCTGTAGCAATCCCCCTTGATATCACAGCCCTATAAAAGCCTCATCCAATGTGATCTCCACCATTGTCCTGTGAGCTGGGCATAGGAAGAGACGTGGCAAGCGCTCATGCATTAGGCACAGTATTGCTGTCCCTAATGTTTGATCCATGTTTGATCCATCCATCATGTTTGATCCATCCACCATGTTCTGCCATCTTGTCTTAACCCTAATAATTTTAAAACCAAAATAGCACTAGGTTCATAGAAGGAAGGGATCCCGGACCGTATGTAGGGATCCACATGAGATTATTGTTATTGTGGATCCTTCAATTTTATTGCTTTGTGGAAGGTTTTCCCACCTCAATGCTGTGTACCATATCTGGTACCATCACAAAGGAGGACAGGGGCTGCTGTATACACACTCTGGCTACCCTGTTTCCCCCTGGGGGGAGCCAAAGCAAACCAGAATGACCATGGCATCTGAAGGGTTAAACATCTGCTACTGGCGTTATGCGTCAACAGGTGCTATTTTTAAATGGCTAGTCGCTAATGTAAATTTACTGTCGGGTTTCGGGAAAGAGTTAACTTCCAATCCTTCACACTGAGGTTGGGCCAAGAAGTGGGAAGAATATGATTAGGCAAAGTGGCCTGGGTATACCTGGCTTATAGTGATTTGTGATTAATTAATTTGCAACAAATCAAATTTCTTGGCGAACTTTGGCGAGGCTGCTGAATCAAATTTTTCAAAACTTAGCTAATTTCTAATAATAACATTTAGCTTAAAGGGGTATTCCCATCACAGATAATGGGGCATATCGCTAGGAGAATTCTACAAGGAGAACTGAGCGGGGAGAGCTTTGGCTGGAGGACCTCGGGTTTCCCGTGGACCGGCCACCACCAAGTGCTGCTCCCATAGAGGGGAATGGGAACATACCGTGCACACACGGCCCCTGCTCCCATTCATTTCTATGGGGCAAACGGAAATAGCCGAGCCAGTGCTCGGCTATTTTTGGCAGCCACATTGAAATGAATGGTGGGCGGCTGCGCATGCGCAGTGCGCCCTCCATTCATTTCCCCGCTCTGTTCTCATTGTAGGTGCGGGTCCTAAAACTATTAGCGATATTCCCCTATTGTTTATGATGGGAATACCCCTTTAAAAGAAAGATATTATAAAAGCTTGCAGCTTGCCTAAGAAGAGTACACATTATTAAGTAATATAAATACATTATATGACTGGAAAATAATCTTATTCAGAAGATGCTCATCAAGTAGAAATCATTGTATCCAACATTACTTTGTCAGAATGGCATTTCTAGGTGTTATAGACTATTAAAGGACTACTGCTTCCTTCAAGAAAATAGTACCAATCCTGTCTATGGGTTATGTATGATATTGTAGCTCAGCCCTAGAAGTGATCTTCTAAGGAAGATTATGATGCTACACTAAGGCCATATACAGTAACACTAATAACAGTTAGCTACAGTTTATACAGTACCTACGGTATGTAGAGCCATGGAAATGTGGAATCATTCAGGTGAATTGTGTGCATGAGGGCTTGCTATGCTCACCAGACTTTCCCCTCTCCAATCTACCCTTAATGCAGCAGCCAGGGACACCTATCTGTCCAACAGCTACTCCAATGCCTCTCCCCTGTGCCAGTCATTGCACTGGTTGCCCATACAGTATAGAATCCAATTCTGTTCTCACCCGCAAAGCTCACCACAGTGCTGCACACCCTACATCCCCTCCCTCATCTCTGACCACCACCCTTCCTGTGCTCTTTGCTCTGTAAATGTTTTACAGCTGACATCCACCATAATCCAAACCTCTCACTCCCAGCTCCAAGACTTCTCCCAAGCTTTACCAGTTCTCTGGAATGCCCTACCCCAATAAATTAGGTTAAATCACAATATACACAGTTGTAGGTGCTCCCTAAAAGCACATCTTTTCAGGGTGGTCTATCACATTCCTTCATCTAACTCCTCCCCATATTCAGTATCTCACAAAAGTGAGTACACCCCTCACCTTTTTTAATGTTTTATTATATCTTTGCATGGGACAACACTGAAGATATGACACAATGTAAAGTATACAGTGTACAACTTGTATAACAGTGTAAATTTAGTGTGCCCTCAAAATAACTCAACACAGCCATTAACGTCTAAATCACCGGCAACAAAAGTGAGCAAACCGCTATTAGCCCATTTCCCTCCCTGTTGTCATGTGACTCATTAGTGTTACATGGTCTCAGGTATGAATGGGGAGCAGGTGTGTTAAATTTGGTGTTATAGCTCTCACACTCTCTCATTCCGGAAACTGGAAGTTCAACATGGCACCTCATGGCAAAGAGCTCTCTGAAAAAAAGAAATGTTGCTCTACATAAAGATGGCCTAGGCTATAAGAAGATTGCCAACATCCTGAAACTGAGCTGCAACACAGTGGCCAAGATCATTCAGCGGTTTAACAAGACAGGTTCCACTCAGAACAGGCCTCGCCATAGTCAACTAAAGAAGTTGAGTGCACATGCTCATTGTCATATCCAGAGGTTGTATTTTCAAAATAGACATATGAGTGCTACAGCATTTCTTCAGAGGTTAAAGGGGTGGGGGGTCAGCCTGTCATTGCTCAGACCATACACCGCACACTGCATCAAATTGGTCTGTATGGCTGTCGTTCCAGAAGGAAGCCTCTTCTAAAG
This sequence comes from Rhinella marina, assembly GCA_900303285.1. Taxonomy (NCBI): domain Eukaryota; kingdom Metazoa; phylum Chordata; class Amphibia; order Anura; family Bufonidae; genus Rhinella; species Rhinella marina. Next base: position 18,095 of record ONZH01013387.1, read on the forward strand.
ATGATGACAATTAAACTACGGACATGGATTACTGGAACCATGTCCTGTGGTCTGATGAGACCAAGATAAACTTATTTGGTTCAGATGGTGTTGAGAATGTGTGGCAGCAACCAGGTGAGGAGTACAAAGACAAGTGTGCCTTGCCTACAGTCAAGCATGTGGTGGGAGTGTCTGGGTTTGGGGCTGCATGAGTGTTGCCAGCTGCGAGGAGCTACAGTTCATTGAGGGAACCCACGAATGCCAACATTTACTGTGACATATTGAAACAGAGCATGGTCCCCTCCCTTCAGAAACTGGGCCGCAGGGCAGTATCCCAACATGATAATGACCCCAAACATACCTCCATTATGACCACTGACTTGATAAAGAAACTGATAGTAAGTATGCTGGACTGGCCAAGCATGTCCCCAAACCTAAACCCTATTGAGCATCTGTGGGGCATCTTCAAATGGAAGGTAGAGTGCAAGGTCTCCAACATCCACCAGCTCCGTGATGTCATCATGGAGGAGTGGAAGAGGATTCCAGTAGCAACCTGTGGAAAATAATGGTGGCCACACAAAATATTGACACTTGGCACAATTTGATCATTTTCACTTAGGGGTGTACTCTCTTTTGTCACCAGCGGTTTAGACATTAATGGCTATGTGGAGTAATTTTGAGGCACACCAAATTTACATTGTTATACAAGCTGTACACTGACTACTTTACATTGTATCAAAGTGTCATATCTTCAGTGTTGTCCCATAAAAAAAGATATAATAAAATATTTACAAAAATGTGAAAGGTGTACTCACTTTTGTGAGATACTGTATAGACTGTTTATCATTTCCTAAATCTGATCCTCCACCAAACTCCCCACCACACCCATGCACCCAGAAACACTTCATATATTGGCTGTTGACTGGCTCATGCAGCTTTATATCTGCTCAACTATTTTCCTAAGATGGCTGGACAATTGCAGAAAGCAAGCACTTTTACCTTTTGTGTCACCCCTTTCTCCTTATAAATTGTAAGCTCTTACGAGCAGGGTGCTCATTCCTCTTGTTGTAATTATTGACTTGTCTATTGCTATGTCATTTATGAATGTTTGTACACAAACTCCTGAATTGTAAAGCTCTGTAGAATATGTTGGAGCTATATAAATAAAGATTATTATAAAAAATGTGATCAATCAGAACTTCAGAAGCCATTGCTTTTTATGTGGTAGTCTATACTTTTGCAGAAATATCAATGCACTAAATTGTCTGATGCTATGTGAATGTTGTCTGTTTGATAAGAGAAAGATGGGCTGTAGAAGATGTACTGTTGACAAGTAGAATGTCTCTGCAGAAGTTGAAAAGTGTAAGGGGGGAACCAATATTCTTTAAAGACACATCCATCAAGTTACAAAATAATGAGAAACAGAATTTGAAAGTTGATAGTTCTTTATATTTCAAATTTGAAATTTGAAATTTGAAATTTTAATTACTTAAAATTTCAAATGTAATCGAGAAAAGGTTAGTAACATGATATAGTTGATATAAATAGAAAAGGAATAGCTTGGAATTTAACAGTAATTGAAAACTTGCTATGGTATGAAGATCAAGGTAAGCATACACCACTTACCATTTCTCACTTGAATATTTATCACTTTAATGCTAGCTGTAGTTTACTACTGAAGCTGGCTATGGTGGATACAAATTTCAAATATATTACCTTCTTTCAATGATTGCTTCCATTTATCAGAAAACCCAAGCGGTGAAGATTTACTAGATGTTGCTTCTAAATGCATGCTTTAGTTTGAAATATTCCATGAACGAATACAAATGCTGCAAATATTTTTCTTTTTAATTTACAAAATGTAATATTGTACAACAGAAAAGATGTGAAGATAAACAGTATCCTCTTAAAAATGATAAAGCTTTGCCTCTATAGATTAGATGTGCACTATTCCATCATATCTAGCCAGTTCCCGTCTAATATATTCATGTTTAAATCAAATATTTTATTGTTCTGGTTTGTTTTGCTTGATCTTCCCAATATAATTGCATACTAATTGTTTCCTGAGAGAGTTTCTGCATTCACAAAGTCACATTACACTAAATTATTTCATGGCAACACTTAATCGTGAAGCTTAATGAAATGCAACTCCCATGTTTACCAATTATCTTTGCTAGGAAAGTAATTATGAAAACTGTGTATAGTCATTGATTTTGGTATGACAAGGAAACCAGCCATAAAACTTTTCTTTTAACTGACACCCAAAACGACAGATGCAATTGGAATTAGTAATTTAAAGATATGCAGTATATAGGTTATAGTGATATTTTATGATTAGTTAGGATTAGAGATGAGCGAATCATTCAAAAAATTATTCGCCGAACATTCGCCGAACTTTTCCTAAAATTCGTATATTCGACGAATAGATTTGTTGTATTTGCGTACAAAATGTTGTATGTTATTATGTGCTAATAGCGAACATTCACTCACTAATAATGAACGTTCATTTACAAAATGTACGCAACTTCTTAGAAGACGTACGCATAAGCGTACAAATAGCTTACGAATCTCAGCGTACTATTGTCTAAGCGATTACGCAATACGCAGGCACGTACGAGGAGAGGCTGCGGCGTGCACTCCTCAGAGGCAGAGCGAATATTCGAGACAAATATATGGTAAAGTGCAAATGCATTATTATAGGTATAATATAAAAATTTTAAATAGCACCTATAGAGATGAGCGAATCTATTCGCCGCTTCGTAGATTCGTATCGAATCTTGGGATTTTTCAGCTGCAAAGCGAATCCGAATATTAGTCGATTCGCTTCGGCTTTGTACGCATTCGCTACGTAGTTTGTATCAATGCACTAAATTGTCTGATTCTATGTGAATGTTGTCTGTTTGATAAGAGAAAGATGGGCTGTAGAAGATGTACTGTTGACAAGTTGAATGTCTCTGCAGAAGTTGAAAAGTGTAAGGGGGGAAACCAATATTCTTTAAAGACACATCCATCAAGTTACAAAATAATGAGAAACAGAATTTGAAAGTTGATAGTTCTTTATATTTCAAATTTCTATGTAATCGAGAAAAGGTTAGTAACATGATATAGTTGATATAAATAGAAAAGGAATAGCTTGGAATTTAACAGTAATTGAAAACTTGCTATGGTATGAAGATCAAGGTAAGCATACACCACTTACCATTTCTGCGGCGGGCACTCGCTACGTAGTTTGTCCTATAAATTATACGCAATTGCGTACGAATTAGTTACTGTATACGCTGTTGCGTATGAAATCATTTTAGTAGCGATCTTTTACTGTTTGTTCGTTTATCGTGTGCAAAAGCCCGGGAAGAAAGCGGTCACCTGACCTAGTAGGCTGGGCTTGCTCTGATTGGCTCAGGCTCAGTAAGCCAGTGACGCTTCATTTCTGCTGTGACTGCTGAGGCGAGCAGAAGCACTGTTGTGAATTTGTGAAGTTCAGAGACACTGTGTTCTTATAACTGGGGTGTAATTGTAGTGGGAATCTATCATACATATATCAGGGATACTGCAGGGCCAGGTCAGGGCTAGTAAATAATCAGGCAGGGAGAGAGAGACAGGGAGAGACAGGGAGAGACAGGGACAAAGACCAGCTGCAGGGTCACAGAGTGAATTAAAAAATCTTTGGCATGGATAAGCAAAAGGGGTCCAGTTCCAGCCAGACTTTGAGCTTTAAAAAAAAGGAGAAGGTGGCACAGGGCAGCGCCAGCAGTGCCAAAAGACCTGTAGCCGGAGCATCTGCTAGTAATATTCCCAATACTTGGCCGTTGTTCCACCGGGCTAACCCACCAAGGCGCAACATTGTAGTGGAGGAGAAAGCAGATGAGGTAGTGGAGTGGTAGTCAGTCTCAGCTGGATGATCTGCTGTCATCTGCTGATACAGTGTCCATATGTAGCCAGGGGTCAGACTCGTTCTGCTCCACCATTCCACTCAAGCAAACCCCGTCATTTTCTGCCACCTCTCGGGCTTCGGTGTTCCCTCCTAGTGGTGTCCCTGCAGCAATTTCTAGGAAAAAAATCCACCGAAGCCCAACTTATAATCCGGCGGTTATAGAGGACAGCCTCCCTGAGGATTTCTTTGGACTGCCCAGAATTGTCAGTTGGTGGGGATGGGGAACAGCCTAATTTGCAAAAATGTGTTGTGGAGGAGTCTGATGAGGAATCTGATGTGTTAGGCCGGAGGAGGATTTGAGCTCAGAGGAGGAGGGTGGTACTAGTAGTGGCAGCAACAGAGGGCAGAGGCGAGTTAGGCCCAGGGCTAGTGCTTCCCTGGAAACTAGCGAGACCCCAAATATAGTGGGGCCGGCACCAGGAAGTAAGCGTGCGAGAAGTTTGGCCAGCTGTGGAGGGTGCACGTCGGGTGTGTGGAAATATTTTACAACTCTGCTGGGGGATAGCAGTATGGCCACGTGTAATTTCTGTAAGCAGAAATTGAGCCGAGGGAAAGCCGCAAATGTTGGGACCACTGCTCTGTGGAACCATTTGAAGCGGCGTCATGCCGGCAATTTAGAGCAGCCCAATAATAGTAAAGAGCTGGTTACTTCTCTGGGGGTCCCTTCTGTCAGTCAGGCCGCATCCAGGGTCATAGCTCAGCCCGCATCCCGGGGTGTAAGTAGTACATCCACCTCATCGTCGCCCAGTGCGTGCATGTCTCTACCTCCTCTCATTCGGCAGCCGTCCATTGCCGAGTGCGTGGTCAGGAAGCAGTTTTACGCCACAAGTAATCCGACAGTGCGCAAACTGAACGGTCACCTGACAAAGTTGCTGGCTGTGCAGTCTCTGCCGTACCATCTGGTTCACTGCCCAGCTTTTAGGGAGCTAATGGCTTGCGCTCAGCCACACTGACATGTCCCTAGCCGGCATTACTTTTCAAACAAAGCTATCCCCGACCTTTACTCCCATGTGGCAGAGAATATTGGACCCTCCCTGCAGCTGTCTCTCTGCAGCACGGTGCACGTCACGGTGGACACCTGGAGCAGTGCTTACGGCCAGGGCAATA
>ONZH01013388.1:0-13425 GCA_900303285.1 Rhinella marina
GGCACATAATTTGGGGGGCATCTATGGGTGGGGAGCACTTCTTACTGGCACATTGAAGCATTATTACTTCTGGGGCACAGTGGGGAATTAGTACTGTTGGGAGCACTATTACTAACAAGTGCACTCTGGCAGAGAATTATTAGTTGGCACTTTGGGGGCACTATTACTGTGGGGGTCACTATTACCGTGGGGGGCACTATTACTGTGGGGAGCACTATTACTGTGGGGGTCACTATTACTGTGGGGGCACCTGGCACAGTATCAGCGCAGTTATTTCTGGTGGACGTTATGTTTACACTATTACTGTCGGGGACACTATTTGCTGGGCGCAGTTATTTTAGGAGACTGTGCCAATAATTATTGAAGGGCACTATCTGTGTGGTACTAGTGGCACAGTACTGGGGGTGGTAGGATGATTTGTCCAGAAGACGGGAGTATGATGAAAAAGTAGTAAACTAAGATTTTTTTCTGTCAAACTGCAGAGATGAGAAATGGCTGAAAAATGGCGTCTAGTCTGAAAGTAGAAGATGAGGAAAGAGAAGATCTACATCCGAGGAGGCGTTCACTGGATGTAAGAGGTATGGGGCGCTGTATTATACTGGATGTAAGAGGTATGGGGCGGCGTGTATTATACTGTGATGGGGCGCTGAGGATGGTATGGGGCACTGTTTGGATGCGCTGTATTATACTGGATGTAAGAGATATGGGGCACTGTATTTACTGGATGATGTAAAGAGGTATGAAGGCGCTGTATTATACTGGATGTAAGAGGTAAGGAGGCATGGGGGCTGTATTATACTGGATGTAAGAGGTATGGGGCGCTGTATTATACTGGATGTAAGAGTATGGGGCGCTGGAGGTATTGGGCGCTGTATTATACTGGATGTAAGAGGTATGAGGCGCTGTATTATACTGGATGTAAGAGGTATGAGGCGCTGTATTATACTGGATGTAAGAGGTATGGGGCGCTGTATTATACTGGATGTAAGAGGTATGAGGCGCTGTATTAGGATGTAAGAGGTATGGGTATGCTGGCGCTGTATTATACTGGATGTAAGAGGTATGAGGCGCTGTATTATACTGGATGTAAGGTATGGGGCGCTGTATTAGGCTACATTCACACGAACGTTGTGTTTTGCAGTCGGCAAATTGCGAATCCGCAAAAAAGGATGATGTTCCATATGGCATCCGTTTTTTTTGCAGATCCATTGTAACAATGCCTATCCTTGTCCACAAATGGACAAAAATAGGAATGGACATACAGATGCGGACAGCACACAGTGTTCATTTAAGTGAATGGGTCCGCATCTGAGCCGCAAAATATGCAGATCGGAGGCCGCAAAAACAACTTCTGGTGTGAATGTAGCCTTACTGGCCGGCAGAAAAGCTAGGTGCACCAGCGATGAGGAGGGGCAGCCCAAGCTGAACTCTTGCACCAGGGCCCATGAGCCTTTAGCTACGCCCCTGATCTTCTCCCTGAAGCTGCAGCTGCACACCGCGCACTTTAATCCTATTGCCGCCCCTGTGTGGCCAACGGCTGGGCCGCCTGTACCCTCCCTGCTGCGTGGAGCATCTTTACCTCCTCACGGTGGCCACAGCAGCCAATGGAGAAGCAGCTTCTCACTGCTAGAGGCTCCTTCCTGGCTGTGCAGGTCCCACCCCGCTGCCGTGCTCACAGCTCCAGTCAGTGAGTCAACGCAGCGGCAGGTCAGGCTCTCACAGCAGCAGGAAAAGGAGCAGCTAGTGAGATGGACAGACATTAAAGAAACCTGAAAAACCAGCAGGTTGGTTCACTGGCTGTAGCGTAAAAAATAAAGTTATTAAACGCGCCCCCCCCCGGTGAACTACAACTCCCAGCATGCACTGACAATCATAAACTTTCAGGACCTGCTGGGAATTGTAATCCTCCAGAAACATATAATAAACATACATTGAACACCTAAGGGCACTATTAAGGCCCTTTTAGACGGGCCGATGTGTCTCCCTGCCCGAGCGCCGATCAGCGACATCGGCGCTCATGCAGGGAGCCTTTACACGGCTCGATGAATTGAGCGCTGGGGGCCGCACGAGTGATCGCTGTATCACTCGTGTGGCCGGGAAGCTCCATACTGTCAGGCGCACATCGCCTGTTTACACAGGGTGATGTGCGCCCGACAGATTGGATCTTTTGTACAAACCAAAAGATCCAATCAGCCGACGAACGAGCGTTTTGCTCGTTCGTCAGCTGATTAGGGCCACTTTTACACGGGCCGATTATCTGCACTAGCGTTCCTAGGAACGCTTTTTCTCTGCAGGGGGCGGTTTATTTACCTTGTTTGGTGTGGTTTACGTTTATTAAATTATTATATTTTAATAATTTTTAGGGCCTCTAAAAGGGTTGGCTGTGACTTTAAAAAGTCGAGGCATGTGAGCCTCTTTGATTTCAAAATGCCAGGGCTGAATTTCAGTCCCAGTCCTGCCCTGGTTAGGATCATTATCCATTCATAGAAGTCATACTCTTTTCAACTTCAGATTTTTTACAGTTGGAGTTATGTTTGCTTCCAGAATTTGTTGGAATTTCATTGAATCCATTCTTCCCTCTACCCCTGATATGTTCCCTGTGCCATCGGCTACAGTACAACTCCAAATTATGATTGATCCACCCCCATGCTTAATGCATGGAGAGGTGTTCTGTTCATGAACTTCTGTACCTTTTTTCTCCAAACAAACCTTTGCTCATTGTGGCCAAAGAGTTCTATTTTAACCTCATCAGTACACAAGACTTATTTCCAAAATGAATCAGGCTTGTTTAGTTGTTCTTTTGTAAATGTCTAATGATGAATTTTGTGGTGAGGATGCAGGAGAGGTTTTCTTTTGATGACTCTTCTATGAAGGCCATATTTGTGCATGTGTCCCCGAATAGTAGAACAATGTACCACAACTCCAGAGTCTGCTAAATCTTCCTGAAGCTCTTTTGCAGTCAAGCGGGGGTTCTGGTTTTCTTTTCTAGCAATCCTACAAGCAGTTGTCTCTGAAATTTTTCTTGCTCTTCCAGACCTCCTTTGGCCTCCACTGTTCCTATTTACTGCTTTTGCTTAATTACATTTCAAACTGAGGAAATGGCAACCAGAAAACACTTTGCGTCTTCTTATAGCCTTCTCCTTCTTTTTGGGCTTCAACCATTCTAATTTACAGGGTGTTAGGCAGTTGCTTAGAAGAACCCATGGCTGCTGTTTTTATGAGATAAGGTTAGAGGAGTCTGGGTATTCATAAAGCTTTGAAATTTGCATTACCTGGCCTTTCCTAATGATAATTATGAATAAGCCTTATATTGTATTCTGGTAGGTAAAAGTTATTCTCTATCCACAGGAAAGGGGATAACTATCAGATCAGTGGGGGTCCTACCACTGGGACCCCCACTGATTATGAGATCCGGGGCCCCATACCCCCGGCAGTCCCATTGCTGCTCCCCTGAAATGACCGGCGGGACTGGTCACACGTGCTTGGCCGCTCCATTCATTTCTATAGGAGTTCCAGAGATAGCTGAATACAGCATCCATATAACCTATGGACTGGTATAATGTTTCGGATGTCACACTATGGGAGTCATGCTGTAAAGCGTTTTCATGTTCTTAAAATCCAGTTATATACTTGATCTTTACTGTAACAGAGAAAAAATAGAAAAATATAGCGGTCACCCTCCGGTAAACCTTGTACTATATTGCTCAAGCAGGAACATTAGATGTGGATTAGAACAGAGCCACAGATGTATTTTACGATTTCTCCTCTGGTACGCTTGTCATATTTACTTCTATATACTGAGCACTATCTGAAGATTGGTAATTTATAGGGATGAGCAAACCCGTGGAAGATCAGGTTCGCTGTGTTTGGCCGAACTTCAGGTCAAAGTTCGGGGCCTGAACTTGACCTGAACCTGCCCCCAGACCCCATTGAAGTCAATGGGGACCCAAACTTCACTTTATTATTTTCCGTTTATAACATGGTTATAGCAGAAAATAATAGCATTCTTAAGACAGAATGCAAAACAATATGGCAATTTAGGGGTTAAAAACTCACCTCTAATCGTGTGGCAGCAGTGTCTTGCATCTTCATTCAGCTGGAGCTACCAAAAGACCTGCTATGATGTCACCGCGGTCACCACGTGGTGAGCACAGTGACATCATCGCAGGTCCTTCTATCTTCATTCAGCAGGACCTGCCAAAGGACCTGCGATGAAGTCCTCAGGGGAAGCTTGGTAGCGAAACGTACATCGGGGTTGGAAGCAGATTGTTCTGTATTTTACATTTATTATGGGCTATGCTCTGTCTCTGTTATATCTTATTCTATTTGTGTTTTACATTTATGGCTGCCCTTCATCTCCTGTTGTCTCGGGATATCTGTTACTTGTACTAATTTCGTGGGTTGCACTATGCACTTCATTTACTTATATATATTTCATGACATTTGATGATAGGTTCGGGTGCTTTATTATGATGTCATTTATTACAGGACTAATGTAACTTCCTTTTTTGCTGTATGTGTATGCCACTGTTGTGATTGATTTTAATACTATTGTACTAATATATGTACTAATAAAGATTTTGATTATTTATATTGATTATTCAGTGTGGTGGTTTTGGTTCTATTAGTGTAAAGAGAAAGCAAAACTAAGTGTAGAGGACAGAAGCCAGGGAACACAAGATCACCCATAATGCCTTGCAGACAGCCAATCCGCAGATAGCCATCCTCTGTGATGTCACAGCCTTATAAAACTTTCATCCCCTGCAGTCTCCGCCATTGTCTTGTGACCTGAGCATAGGGAGAGAAGTGGCAAGTGCTCATGTGCTAGGGACAGTGTTGCTGAAAATAATTAATAGAAGAATATTGAATAGGGAGAGTTCAGGGACAGTGTAGGGAGAGTGCAGGGAGTCTTATCCTTCATCAGTTTTATTTATTTATTCACACATTATAGTGGAAATACTTTTTGATCATGCCGTGGTCACAGACTGTGGCAAAAAGGGTTAACACTTGGGGTTGGAGCTACCTTGGATCCTAGCTGTAGAGCAAGAGGCAGCTGTAAGAAACAGAGCTCTTAGTTTACAGTGTGTTCATACAGCAGGATTGCTCTCAGAAGCTCTGTGCCTCTAAAACAGCAACAATAAAAGACAGTGGGTGGTCGTTATAAAGGACATATAGTTTGACTGTTTTATTAATTAAACCTTCTGATGATTGAATTTAGGAAATATCTTGCTGATATTTTCTTGCCTAATTTCTATGTGTCCTATGTCCACCATTGTATCAGTATATGGTAAATGTCCCTATAAAGTCTATCTTTTTGTTGAATTTCTTTTCTCATGCTCGTTTTGTTTCTTGCTAAGCGTGTAATAGTATTTGTTGGGGCAGATTGATAACACCTCTTGCACAATTCTGTATGTCCCATGTTACACAACCATGAAAGGAGCAGCTTATTCTGTCTCCGGAGAATGTCTTTATTTATCTATCTGCATTCAAGTCCTTGCAGACAATTGATCTCTTAGGAGCAGATTTAAAGCACTGTGTGATATTTTGACAGATGATTTCTACCTAATGAGACATCCTGCCTTGAACACAAACCGTAATATATGTGCATTTATCTGTCAGCTAGAACCAACCCCTCAATTTTCCATCTTCCTTCCTTCTCCTTTCTTTCCATTTACCACACATGACTGACCAAAAATCTTGTATTACCAGATCCCCCAAGACCCCAGGGTCTGACATGCATGTGACAGGAAGAAATCAAATGTCAGTCAGGATAGACAGAAAATATCCCAAGCAGAATGAATGTGTAACACCCAACCATTGTAATGTGTCTTATATTTGCTCTTGCATGTACCATCCTCTGTGCTGATGAGGGGCAAACCCCCCGAAACAGTGCTGTCTACAGATGAGTCTCTGGTTTGGCTGACATGCGTCCCCTATGTATTAATAATATATGAAAAATGGTTTTATAATAAACTGAATATGTGGGCTCAAGGACAGGAAATACAATAATTAAAAACATATTCGTATTTTACTCATCAAATCCCCTTATGGAATCTAATGTTGAGTATTGCTGACTGTAGTTCAGTGTATATTATGGGGAACATTTATTAACTCATATACAGCGGGTGAACTAAATATTGAACACGTCACTAATATAATATTTCTAACATAATATTTCTAAAGGGGCTATTGACATGAAATTTTCACCAGATGTCGGTAAAAAAACATTCAATCCACACAGGTAAAGAAATCAAACCTTAGATGTCCATAAATTAAGTTATGTGTAATAATCAGAAATGACACAGGGAAAAAGTATTGTAATACTTCTTACAAAAGCCTTGATGATGACAGCTTCAAGACGCCTCCTGTATGGAGAAACTAGTCATATGCATTGCTCAGGTGTGATTTTGGCCCATTCTTCCACACAAACAGTCTTAAGGTTCCGTGGGCTCCTTCTATGAAGTCTGAGCTTTAGTTCCTTCCATAAATTTTTCAATGGGATTAAGGTCAGGTGATTTGCTGGGCCATTCTACCAGCTTTATTTTCTTTCTGAAGCCAATTGAGAGTTTCCTTGGCTGTAATGATGATGTTCCCAACTTCAAACTTTACTGTTGGTATGGTGTTTTTGGGGTGATATGCAGTACCTTTTGGCCTCCAAACATGGTGTGTATTATGGCTTCCAAAGAGTTCAATTTTGGTCTCATCTGACCAGACTATATTCTCCCAGGATTTCATGGCTTGTCTAAATGTTGTTGAGCAAACTTTAGGCCCCTTGCAGACGAGCATGACACACGCACGTCTCCCGCATCGCGGGCCATGTCCTGAACTCCCGGCACTGAATGGGATCGCATAGCATTATACTGAGTTATGATGCTATGTAACTGCAGCAACCGGGACCACAGGGGCAAGGGCATGAGTGATGGAGATGTCACAGTGTCTATGGTGGCCTGTGGTTACTACTCACGGTTAGGCAGACCTTGACTCCCTTGGCCGGTGTACAGTTGTATGGAGAAGAGGCACCAATCTCCTCGGGGCACTCTCTGGTCTTCAGGGCTCTGTCGGATGGTAAGGCGAGACGCAATATAAAAATGAGGAGGAAGCAGCTTGTATAAAAATAACAACTTTTACTCTTTGTCTTGCAAGAATCCTTTACAGATTATGTATTAGTGCAAAGGATAGAGATGCTGCAGGAAAGGTCCTCCTTAGGCTGTTACTAGTTGATGCTTGTATAGAGGGAGTGAGTATGATTCTTTATGATGATGATATACCACTTCTAATCACTTTTTATAATCCACTTAATCCACTTCTAATAATCCCACTTGATAATCTACTTCTTATAATCCACTTAATCCACTTCTAATAATCCACCTGATCTAGGCCTAGTTTAGGATAGTACAATATAGTTTCAATCTTCATATGAGCAAACCCCACAGTATCAGGCGTTAATACTTTCTGCTCCACTGTTACTGGGTGCCTTAAATATACAGATATCAGTTTCACACTTCCGGAGGGTTTAAAAGTGGGAACAACATACAACTGGACGTCACTAGTTGTGTAAAGATGTGTGTAGGCGCTGGAAGCTAAGTCAGCAAAGTACAATAAGCAATAATTCAGCTGTTACCTAAGCTGGTCTTTCTTCTATCCAGATAAAGCTTGTTCCTAGTGGATTAGATATGGTAAGTGCCAAGGGCAATCTGACTTGGCCAGGTTCAGAATAAATTGGCAGCCTCAGGTTGGATGAACTCCTGTCTCTCCTCCTGACTTGTTTTGAGATGTTTCTCTCTACTCCTCCATTACTCAACTCTGTTTCTCACTTCTCTTACTCTCTGAACTGGTTCTAACCAGTTACATGGTTATATATAATAAGGAAAACAACACCATCTATGTTGGAATGGTGAAATTATTTAACTCAGCCTAAAATAGGTTTTCCTTGCAGCTTCAAATACAAAGGGTAATAAAGTGACATGGCTATAATAAATACAAAGTTTGTGGTGTCCCTTTTCACATCATATGTGGGACGCTGCATAACCCTTACAGTTCTGGAATGTGTTGGATAACACTGACATAATGCTGTTAGTGTTATCCAACACATTCCAGAAGTGTAAGGGTTACATAGCATCATAAATCAGTATAATGCTATGCGATCCCGTTCAGTGCTGGGAGTTCAGATCACGGCCCACGATGCGGGAGACCTGCCTGTGTCACGCTCGTCTGCAAGGGGCCTTAAACGCTCTTGAACATGCTTTACTTATTGTTTTCTTTGAACAATTATACCTGCTGATTGGAGGTCTTTCTGGATCTCCCCACTGGTTGTCCTTGGCTCTTGGACAACTCTTCTGATAATTCTTTTCACTCCTGTCTCAAATCTTGCAGGGAGCATCTGGTCGTGGCCGGTTTATGGGGAAATTATGTTCTTTCCACTTTCGGATTATGACCCAACAGTGCTCACTGGAATCTTCAGTAGTTTAGAAATTCTTCTGCAACCAATGTCATCAGTATCTTGGCGGGATTTCTTTCTAATTACTGATAGAGTCCAGTAATCCGTTACTTTTTGCACCTATCTTTTCTTTTACGTGTTCAATACTTTTTCCCTATGGCATTTCTCATTATTGCAGGTCGTCTAGCATATAGACCGCTGATGTACATGGTTTTTAATGCTCTGACACGACATTTGGGTGCCTCTTAACCTCCCTTAAATGTGCCTGGAGTTGTGTGACAATTCATCATCCGTTTCCGTAGGGTATTGTTCACATGAGGCAGTGCCTTTCTGTGACTCTTCAGTCTCTCTGTATATCTGCTGCAACCTGCTGATGACATTCTGTGACACTCGAAGCTTAGTGGCAACCTCCGTCTGAGAACCATCCTGCTTGAATTTTTTTCAATGCGAGATACTGTTGATTAATTGTTAGGTGTCGTCTGTGTCTCATGATATCAAAATGTGAACAGCATGATGAGGAGACTGTTTAATAGTGTTGAGCGAGCACCTCTGTGCTTGTATGCTCAGGTGCTCTGGACGAGCACTAGGGGGTGCTCGAGTGCTCGGCCGAGCACCCGAGCATAATGTTAGTCAATGGGACTAAACCAAGCACCCCCGCTCGGAAGAGGGGAGGGTGTCTGGTTAATAGAAAAAGGTCAGAATCGCGACTTCTCCTATTTTACTCCTTTCACTCGTAAAAGTATGCTAATTAACTGAATTTGTACGCATTAGCACAATGTGTAGCATTAGCATACAAATTCGTATGCATTAGCGTACAATGCGTAGCATTAGCATACAAATTTGTATGCATTAGCGTACAATGCGTAGCATTAGAATACAAATTCGTACGCATTAGCGTACAATGCGTGGCATTAGCATACAAATTTGTGTGCATTAGCATACAATGCGTAGCATTAGCATACAAATTCGTACGCATTAGCATACAATGCGCAGCATTAGCATACAATGCGCAGCATTAGCATACAATGCGCAGCATTAGCGTACAAATCAACATTACAGTGAATGCTAGTACTCACCTGCACGTTTATTCGCTGCGTAGCAGCGAACAAACGTGCAGCAAAGAGACTCGAGCATTGCTCGCTCAACACTACTGTTTAAATACCAATTCTAACTGAACCAGGAAATGTATTGGACGATTCATGGATCAAATACCTGTTGTGAATTTTACTGTTAAGCTTAAGCTTGTCAGAGAACAGAAAGTTGTGCAAAAAGTGCTGAAACATTGAACAGTTGGACATGTGTAATCAAAAGTTTAGAGAAGGTCACATTAAGTTCACCTGTAAAGGTTAGAATGCATTTTAGGTTCATCCTGAAATTTCACCCACAAGCCAAATATCCCTAACTTTTTGTGGGTAGTGCATGTTAGAGCATGCAGGAAAAATATCCTCATGCTACAAGTTTTAAAGGCTCAGCATCACAAAGGTTATACTGGGAAATATTTTGTCTTATGCTCTAAGTTTATTGTTATAAAGTACTAATGTCAAGGTTGGGGTACACAGAAAAGGGGGATGTGATTCCTGAGCTCTCCCCAACCCCTGTCCCTGCCTAATTGCCTCCGTGTCCTAGGCGACACGGCGACAACCACGAGGACTGCAATTACACTGACTAAGGTGCAGGGCAAAGGGACAACAAACAGAGACGAACAACACACTGAAGAATAGTCAACTAGCCGCGTCAGAAAACCAGAGATAACGTAAGTACAAAATCAGAAGACGGTAGAGTAGTCTGGTACGAGCCAAGGGTCAAATATAAGCAGTCAGAATACACATGATACAAACGCACAAGCAGGTATAGCAAGGATTTGCAAAAACCGGCAAAGACCAGAGAAGAAGGCAGGTATTTATGCAGGAAGATATCCCACCCCAGGTTCTGAATGGACCAGATTCTGAGAAGCCACTCAGCCCAGCACCTGAGTATTAACCCTATGTAGACAAACAAAAACATGAAGATGGGCGTTGGCTCCCAAAACAACTCCCCAGTGTGAACATGGTTAAAGGCAAGGCGTAGGCACTAAACAGAAACATACAAAAACTCAGAATTACCAAGGCAAAAAATAGAAAACCTATGTTTCTCGGTGACCAGACCTGACAGTATCCCCCCCTCCACGAGGGGCCTCCGGACCCTTGGACCCTAAAGGATGGTTTAAGACGGATAGTCCCAATGAAAAGATTTAACCAATCGTGGAGCATGAACATCCCTAGCAGGGACCCAAGATCTATACTCAGGACGAAACCCTTCCAATGAATGAGGTATTGAAGAGAGTTCCTGACTAGTCTGGAATCGACAATCCTCTCTACCTCATACTCGAGATCACCCTCCACCACAGGTGGTGAGGGAGGCGTCAGGGAGGGGTACCACAGGATCCACATAGCGTTTCAACAGACTCTTGTGAAATGTATTGTGAACCGCCCAACCAGAGGGCAACGCCACCTTGAACGATACAGGATTAATAACATGAGTTACGGTAAATGGACCAATGAACCTAGGAGCCAATTTCAGAGACGGAACTTTCAACTTAAGGTTCTTAGTAGACAATAGGACCTTGTCACTCCACAACAAAAGTTTCTGAGACAGTACGCCTACTTCTGGATGAATGGACCATTAAACTTGTGCTCTTTTCAAGTTCTGCTGAACTTGCGACCACACTGTGCACAGTTGGTTAGTTATGGACTCAGCACGAGGGGTAATCCAAAACTGACGATGACGAGAAGGAAAACCTGGGATGGAATCCATAATTACAGAAGAAGAAGGAGATGTGAGTGTGGAAGAACTAGTGTGATTGTTGATGGCAAACTCTGCTAACGGAAGATATGAGACCACAGATGTTGACAGTCAGAAACAAAAGACGAAGGTACTGTATGAGCTCTTGATTCATCCTCTCCGTCTGCCCATTAGTTTCGGGATGGAAGGCAGAGGAAAAGGACAATTTTACCTCAAGCTTAGAACAGAAAGCTCGCCAAAACTTCGTCACAAAATTGTACCCCCCTGTCAGACACAACCTCATCAGGAATACCGTGGAGACGCACAATATGTTGAATAAATAGATCTGCCAATTCCTCTGCTGATGGCAGTTTTTTTATTGGAACAAAATGGCCCATCTTAGAGAAACGATCCCACCACCCATATAACAGAGAGCCCTTGAGAAAGTGGCAGATCGGTAACAAAATCCATAGACAACGTTAGACCAAGGCCTGTCTGGAACTGGGAGTGGAGAAGTGGTCCCTCAGGACGTCTGCTGGGGACCTTTCCTCGCGCACAGAACTGACAAGCTAGAACAAAGGCATGAACGTCAGTATTCATATGTGGCCACCAGTAGTTTCTTTTCAATAGATCTAGTGTTCCCCGAACACCTGGATGACCGGCTAGTACGGAACAGTGTGTCTCCTCTAACACTCTCAATCGAAGGGACAAGAGAACAAACATTTTGCCTTCCGGAAGGTCTCTTGGGGCAGAATTTTGTTTGGAGCGAATTTGATCTGAGAGGTGAGAGGAGATGGCTGCCAAAACAAATACCAGCAGGTAAGATGTTACCGGGTTCCGACTCAGGACCCTCAGGGATACCAAAACTCCGAGACAAAGCATCAGCCCTGACATTCTTGGTACCAGGTCGGAAAGTGACCACAAAATTAAAACGAGAGAAAAAACAACGCCCATCTAGTCTGACGGGCATTGAGACGTTTTGCAATTATCCAAGTACACAAGATTTTTGTGATCAGTGATCACTGTCACTGGGTGAAGAGCTCCTTCCAGGAAATGGCGCCACACTTCGAACGCCCATTTGATGGCAAGGAGCTCGCGATTCCCAAATATCATAATTCCTTTTCACAAGACGAGAATTTTCTTGGAAAAGAATGCACATGGTCTGAGGTTAGTGAGAGCAGCTGACCCTTGAGATAAAACTGCCCTACACCGACCTCAGAAGCATCTACCTCAACAATGAATGGCTGAGAGAGATCAGGTTGAATTAATACAGGAGCAGAGGAGAACGCTTTCTTGAGTTCCTCAAAACGCAGAGTACGCAGCAGGTTTGGGGGTCAGCTGCGCAGGAGAGACATAACCCAACCCACCTTTTGCGCTTCAGTTACAAACGACCGAGGTCGTAAAGAAAAATACAAAATACATCCTTCCCGAAACAGAAAAAATTTCTTATGGTCACCGTAAAAAAAAATCAGGAAGGGGGACCTTAGGTTCAGGTGCAGGTGTAGGAACTTGGGATGCAGACACAGGAGCCGAGGCCTGCATGTTTTCCTGAACCTGAAGGCGTGTAGCAAGATCTTGAACCAAATTGGTCAAGGCCTGGACCTGAGATACCACCACTGATATTGCTCCATAGGTGGAATAAACGTAGCTGGCCGTATACAGGTTGCAGGTTTATTTCTGGCCGGTTTTTCTGTCAAGGTTGGGGTACACAGAAAAGGGGGATGTGATTCCTGAGCTCTCCCCAACCCCTGTCCCTGCCTAATTGCCTCCGTGTCCTAGGCGACACGGCGCAACCACGAGGACTGCAATTACACTGACTAAGGTGCAGGGCAAAGGGACAACAAACAGAGACGAACAACACACTGAAGAATAGTCAACTAGCCGCGTCAGAAAACCAGAGATAACGTAAGTACAAAATCAGAAGACGGTAGAGTAGTCTGGTACGAGCCAAGGGTCAAATATAAGCAGTCAGAATACACACGATACAAACGCACAAGCAGGTATAGCAAGGATTTGCAAAAACTGGCAAAGACCAGAGAAGAAGGCAGGTATTTATGCAGGAAGATATCCCACCCCCAGGTTCTGAATGGACCAGATTCTGAGAAGCCACTCAGCCCAGCACCTGAGTATTAACCCTATGTAGACAAACAAAAACATGAAGATGGGCGCTGGCTCCAAAACAACTCCCAGTGTGAACTGGTTAAAGGCAAGGCTTAGGCACTAAACAG
>ONZH01013389.1:0-12413 GCA_900303285.1 Rhinella marina
GCCCAAGATTGCCAGCATGGGTTCTGATAAACCCCCCTCCTCCTCCTCCTCCTCCTCTGCCTTAACATCGCCCTCAGCCGCTAGCTGGAAGCGTTGCAGCACTGGCGCGGGGAGACGTCAGCAGGCGGTGCTTAAGCTCATCAGCTTGGGAGACAGGAAGCACAGCGCCCCAGAGGTGAGGGACGCCATATTGCAGCAGACGGAGATGTGGCTGTCGCCGCTGCAGCTAGGACCAGGCATGGTCGTGTGCGATAACGGCCGTAACCTGGTGGCGGCTCTGGAGCTTGCCGAACTCAATCACGTACCATGCCTGGCCCACGTTTTTAATCTGGTAGTCCAAAAATTTCTGAAGACTTACCCCAACCTGGCAGAGCTACTGGTGAAAGTGCGGCGCTTGTGCGCTCACTTTCGTAAGTCAACTGTAGCTGCTGCTAGCTTAAAAAAACTCCAGCAACGCCTCCATTTGCCTGAACATCGGCTGTTGTGCGACCTGCCGACTCGCTGGAATTCCACCTATTCCATGTTGGCCAGGGTGTGTGAGCAGCAGAGAGCATTGATGGAGTACCAGATTATGAATCCACGCGTGCCTCCAACTCAGCTCCCTCAGTTTGCCAACCACGAGTGGCCATGGATGGCAGACATATGCGATGTACTGCGTATCTTTGAGGAGTCCACCAAGAAGGTCAGCAGCGAGGACGCTATAGTGAGCGTAACCATCCCGCTCCTAGGCGTCCTTAAAGAATCCCTCATCGCAATAAGGGAGAACGCATTGCACGCAGAGGAGACGGGGGTAGGAGGAGACGCAACGGAGCTACACAGTCAGACCACACTTTTGTCTGCTTCACGGTGGCAGTTGCAGGAGGAGGAGGATGAGGAGGAGGACGACGTGGAGGTGGCTGTGGAAGAGGAGGAGGATGCTGGCGGCGAGGGTAGCAGTCAGGCTGTGTGCGTCCCATTGGTTCAGCGCGGATGGGGCGGAGAGGAGGCGGAAGAGGAAGAGGAGGAAATGGCAAGTGATCCTTCTGGTGGGGGCAGTGAGGTCATGCCTATTCAGAGTCTGGCACACATGGCTGACTTCATGCTGGGCTGCTTTTCCCGGGACACACGTGTTGTCCGGATAGTGGAGAACAAACTGTACTGGTCTTCACAATCCTGGACCCCCGGTATAAAGATAACGTCTCTTCTTTTATTCCGGTAGAGGAGAGGACAAATCGATTGCTGGAATACCAGAGGGAACTCGTGCAGAACATGATGGAGATTTTCCCACCCACCATCGCTGGCGGCAGAGAGGAGAGGGTCTCCCAGAGTCCCACAACATCTATCAGGCCCACAGCCACCAGGGGAACACTCTCCAAGGTGTGGGACACGTTCATGGCACCCCCTCGTGCAACTTCCATCACTGCGGGGCCCGCTATCAACAGGAGGGACAAGTATCGGCGGATGTTGCGGGAGTACCTGGCAGACCGTAACCCTGTCCTCCCCGATCCCTTGGTGTCCTACACTTACTGGGTCTCCAAGTTGGACACGTGGCTGGAACTGTCCCTGTACGCCTTGGAGGTGCTTGCCTGCCCTGCCGCCAGCGTGCTATCAGAAAGGGTGTTCAGCGAAGCCGGGGGCATTATAACCGATAAGCGCAGCCGCCTGTCAACCGACAGTGCCGACAGGCTGACGCTAATCAAAATGAACAGCAAGTGGATTGACCCGGACTTTGCTTCTCCAACCGTGGAAAGCAGCCAAAAGTGAAGTGCCATCTGTATGAAGTGCCATTTCCTCCTCCACCTCCTCCTCCTCCTCCTCCTTAACCGCCGTAGAATTGCTCCGTAAATAAGAAAAATTTATATATTTATGGCTCACCTCTTGGGCCTCCACATAATTTTTAAGAGGTCTCACCTCTTGGGCCTCCACATAATTTTTAAGAGGTCTCACCTCTTGGGCCTCCACATAATTTTTAAGAGGTCTCACCTCTTGGGCCTCCACATAATTTTTAAGAGGTCTCACCTCTTGGGCCTGCACAAAATGTTTAAGAGGTCTCACCTCTTGGGCCTCCACATAATGTTTAAGAGGTCTCACCTCTTGGGCCTCCACATAATTTTTAAGAGGTCTCACCTCTTGGGCCTCCACATAATTTTTAAGAGGTCTCACCTCTTGGGCCTGCACAAAATGTTTAAGAGGTCTCACCTCTTGGGCCTCCACATAATGTTTAAGAGGTCTCACCTCTTGGGCCTCCACAAAATCTTTAAGAGGTCTCACCTCTTGGGCCTGCACAAAATCTTTAAGAGGTCTCACCTCTTGGGCCTCCACAAAATCTTTAAGAGGTCTCACCTCTTGGGCCTCCACAAAATCTTTAAGAGGTCTCACCTCTTGGGCCTCCACAAAATCTTTAAGAGGTCTCACCTCTTGGGCCTGCACAAAATCTTTAAGAGGTCTCACCTCTTGGGCCTCCACAAAATCTTTAAGGCCCCATTAAGAGGTCTCACCTCTTGGGCCTCCACAAAATCTTTAAGAGGTCTCACCTCTTGGGCCTCCACAAAATCTTTAAGAGGTCTCACCTCTTGGGCCTCCACAAAATCTTTAAGAGGTCTCACCTCTTGGGCCTGCACAAAATCTTTAAGAGGTCTCACCTCTTGGGCCTCCACAAAATCTTTAAGAGGTCTCACCTCTTGGGCCTCCACAAAATCTTTAAGAGGTCTCACCTCTTGGGCCTGCACAAAATCTTTAAGAGGTCTCACCTCTTGGGCCTCCACAAAATCTTTAAGAGGTCTCACCTCTTGGGCCTCCACAAAATCTTTAAGAGGTCTCACCTCTTGGGCCTCCACAAAATCTTTAAGAGGTCTCACCTCTTGGGCCTCCACAAAATCTTTAAGAGGTCTCACCTCTTGGGCCTCCACAAAATCTTTAAGAGGTCTCACCTCTTGGGCCTCCACAAAATCTTTAAGAGGTCTCACCTCTTGGGCCTCCACAAAATCTTTAAGAGGTCTCACCTCTTGGGCCTCCACAAAATCTTTAAGAGGTCTCACCTCTTGGGCCTCCACAAAATCTTTAAGAGGTCTCACCTCTTGGGCCTGCCACAAAATCTTTAAGAGGTCTCACCTCTTGGCCTCCACAAATCTTTAAGAGGTCTCACCTCTTGGGCCTCCACAAAATCTTTAAGAGTTCTCACCTCTTGGGCCTGCACAAAATCTTTAAGAGGTCTCACCTCTTGGGCCTCCACAAAATCTTTAAGAGGTCTCACCTCTTGGGCCTCCACAAAATCTTTAAGAGGTCTCACCTCTTGGGCCTCCACAAAATCTTTAAGAGGTCTCACCTCTTTAGCCTCCACACAATTTTTAACGGGTCTCACCTCTTGGGCCTCCACATAATTTTTAAGAGGTCTCACCTCTTGGGCCTCCACAAAATGTTTAAGAGATCTCACCTCTTGGGCCTCCACATAATTTTTAAGAGGTCTCAGCTCTTGGGCCTCCACATAATTTTTAAGAGGTCTCACCTCTTTAGCCTCCACACAATTTTTAAGACGTCTCACCTCTTGGGCCTCCACAAAATTTTCCATGAGCCTCTGGCCAGCCCACGGCCTCTAACTGCCTTTTGCGGTCCTACGCATCCCTCCACATCCCCACTGCTTTACCTGCTAGACATGACAATGGGCCAGGTCGGGTCACTGATATCTCTAGCGCCAACAATTTGGGCATTTTAAGGCTTCTGCATGTGTTTGAGTTGTTTTTACATTTTAAAGAAGACATGTCTGACCACATTTCACACACACACACAATGACAATTAGGGGTGGGGTCTATTTGCTTTCCCCCTTGCCTATGCCATCTGTGGTTGTCATAGGCAACGTGATTTTAAGGGGTGCAGAATTTCATCTTCTTTTTTGTCTAGTTTGGCTTGGGGTCCATGGCAATGTAGAGGAAAGAAGGTTTCCTTGTATGGTCTCACTTTACAGAGAGGTTAGATTGTCCTTGGAGTGTATTGTTGAGAGGCTGTGATAGTGGCGTAATAGTGCGACTTGGGCGCGTTATATGCACCCAGACATGCTTCCTCTGCTGTCCCAGTTGCATTCCAGCAGTGTTGGCATCCTTTTCTGAGATTTCAGGGTGGACTTGGTGACCTCCAAGTGGTCGAATTGAGATTTCCAAGTGGCGAGCATTTTTTTCCCATAGACTTTAATGGGATTCGATATTCGGTCGAATAGTCGAATTTCGCGGTCTATTCGAATCGAATTTCGAACTTTCGAATATTTCACTACTCGCTCATCTCTAATCAGCATCAATCAGAACAGGTTTAAGTCTGAAGCTATCCATACAAACTTGATTAACTATCGATACTGGTTGTACCAAATAACCATCTAACAAAATACATCACTAGATTCTATTCAAGTTTAATGCTCCAAAAATTTTTAAAAGACAATCCAAAACCTTGTAAATCCATCTTCTGATGTCTCCTAGAGGTCAGCTAGTCGGGTGACTTTGCGATCGGAGAAGAGGCGAGTGAATATTTCATTCTATTAGCCAGACTTTTCATAATTTATTGGCTATACAGTCTCATCAGGCTCAATATTAAAAGAATGATAGTTCAATTATTTCTCCTATTGTAATATAAATCATGATCAGCGCTGAGTTATAATTATCACTAATAAAAATACTCCCAAGAAGGAGAATTGTTCAGTATAAAAACCACTAGAGGGCAGCAAAGCACAATCTATGCAGAACCCTGTAAAAATTTTAGAAAAAAGATTCAAAGAAAAACTCTACCCGGAAAACATCATAAAAGACGCGTATAAAAAAAGCGCTTGCCTGACACAAACGGATTGCCTACAGCCCAATACGAAAAAACAAGAACGGCCTAGAGATATAAACTTTATTACACAGTACAGTACATCCAACGCAACCATTCAGAAAATTCTACAAAAACATTGGCATATTATTCTACAAGACCCACTCCTAAAGAACTTTCTTACAAAAAAACCCAAAATCACGTACAGACGAGCCCCAACTATTAGAAATTTGCTGGCCCCCAGTAAACCTAAACACCATCAACATGGACAAATTCAGAAAAAGACAACCAAGACTGGCAGTTATAAATGCAACACAGTAAGATGCCTGTGTTGCACCACTATCAGACATGGTCGAACCACCTTCTCTTCCAGAACAAACAAAACTGTGTTCACCATTAATCACCACCTCACATGCCAGTCTTCCTACGTGATATACCTTATTGAATGCCAATGCGGATTACAATATGTGGGAAGAACCACACAGCCACTACACTGTCGTCTTAACCAACATCGGTACAATATTCGGAAAAATTATATCAAAAATAGTCTGTCAAGACACTGTAGTAACACTTCAGAACTAAATAAACATACTATCAATATTACACCCATTGACTACATACCAGTAAACCCATATAACAGATTCAATCTACTACAAAAACGAGAAGTATATTGGATCTATCAATTAAACACATTGACTCCGTACGGCCTAAATGAATTAAATGAAACCATTGTATAAAAACAGAAATACAAATGCAAAACAAAAGCTACAAGGGATAAAATAAAATATATATAATATGTGTATTGTATTATCTTATGCTGTCCACCTATAGGACAACAAACTATGGACATAGAGGTTTATAGATTACAACAAAAATGCCCTATATATATATTTTTATATATTCTCTATATATATTTTTTTGTATATATTTTATATATTTTTTTGTATATTCTATGTATTTCTTATTCTATATATTCTATGTATCACTTATTTTATATTTTCTATGTATTCCTTATCATAATTGTATGCCAACCCAAAAGGTACCCCCTTTTTACCCCTGAGGGTTGTTTTGAGTCCAAACCCATAGCCCCCAGGACACCCTGACACAGGCCCCACATTTGATCCATTCCGCCGGGCTGTCCGATCCTCGTTGACATACCGGCGGTGGAAAATAGTGGGTGCTGGTATCGGGCGGGTCCCGTGGTATGTGGTATGTTGCGGCGCTTCGTCCAGCATCAAGTCACCAGCCTCTCTAGTGGTGTACACACTCCCATATTGTGGGGTGACACCCGACAGGAGAGGCAACAGATTAACTGACTCTGCGCTGCCCCGTTAGGTGCATCAGAACCTCTGAAAAAACTCATCCTGAGCCTCCATTTATACATCAAACAGCGCAGTGGAGAAATGAATAGCGCTATTAGTCCATAGAAGATCGCTCTATAGCGATCCGATCGGACTAAGTTCAGTAAGAAAAGAAATGATTATTTCCATACACATGTTTTATCTTTTATTCCTATATTTTAATTACCCAAGTACCTGTCAATTACCATGAAAACACACCTATTGTCCACCCCTTTTTTGGCCTGCGCGCCAAAACAGCAAGTTTTTAAACCGTGTAACAACAGCAGCATGTACATAGTCCTGACGAAGGGGGCAATTCAGCCCCAGAAACGCGTTGACTACTTTCTAAATAAAAGGATTTATTTAATATATCCGCCACCAGCCTGGATTTCTTACCAAGCAGCGCCTAGAAGTGATCCATACCAATTTTTTATCGCTATCTAAATACCGAGATCTGCAAATGAGGCAGGAACGGAGGATCGCGGCAGCAGCCTGGACCACTATTGGCTTACTGGTTAGCCAGAAATAAACCAGTAAGGCGAATACAAGTAGTTGTGACTCCTCACAACTACATCTGGTAAGCACATTTGTGATATTATAACCAGACTAATACCCGTAGTTACCGCACATGTGGCGCTCTATCTCTGCTTCTTCTATTTTACACGAACCCTGTAAAAAGTAACAAAGTGAAAAGTTTATATCAAATAGCACTAGGCACAGGGATACGTATAGAAAAGATTATATATTGTGACAACTCGGGGGTCACTTAGCTCTCCAGGATCGCCGTCTTCTCACTTTAGACGGTTGGCACACCTCAAGAAGCCACTCCAACACTGCAGATTTGGGTGCAAACTGGTCACTACCAGCTTTTATTGTCACTTTTACAGGAATCCAAATAACTCATAAACACAAATCCTCGGCCGTCCAGCCATTGACTACACAATATTTTCCCTCTCCATCGGGATTTGGGTCTACTATCCAGCTCCCCAAAACACACCACGGTGCTTACCCCACACAGGGTAGAGGGTCCCGGCTACCACAGGCCTTCTCGCAGCCTGCTCCTTCCCCAGAGGGGGAGCCCTGATTGAGGAGCCCAGCCCACCTTTACCTGGGCTCCTCAGCTGGCTGATAATTACCTCTCTTTAACAGCCAGGCTGATACACACACTGAGGAAAAACACTATTTTCCCAGCCTTTCTTCTTCTCATCCAGCTTCCTCTGGGTGAGACACACCATCTTATGGACCTCATATGGCCCTCTGGCAGATGCACTGCCACTATATATATATATATATATATATATATATATATATATATATGTATTTTTTTTTTTGTATAAAGCTGAGAGTGTGTGTGTGTATGTCCGCTAAAGGAATCAGCACCATTGCACCTACAATCACGAAATTTGGCACACAGGTATATCAGGTGTCCGGGAAGGTTTTAGAATGGGTCTCAGCTCTCCAGGACGTACCATTCCTGAGATATATAAAAAAAAATGCATTAGCCAATAGAAGCCTGGTCACATGACCCTTATCAACCAATAGAAGCTCATAGGCAGTTAGTCTCCACGCACACCAAGTTTCCATAACAACCTAGCCAGTTCACTGCTGTAGGTTTGCTTTAAAGGGGCAGAGCGCTGTAGATGACACCGTTAAAGGGGTATTCTGGTTAACATAAATATAACTTATGTTTTAGACTAATTAATCATCAATAGTGTTGGGCGAGCATGCCTACGCAGCCAATCAGCGTGCGGGAAGGTACTGGCATTCACTGTGATGCCGTAACCATGTTGGCTACTGGCATTACAGTGATTGGCTGGCCGGTAACACGTCATTGGGTGCTATATAGCACCTGGTGACATGTGACCCGTCTCAGTCAGGGAGAGCTGCTTCAAGGAGGGACAGATAGTGTAGGGATTGAAATTGGCTAGGCAGGGCTACTTTTTCTCTTTAAAAGACCCAGAAGTCCTTTTAAGGACTATTTTTATATCAGGCTGCAATATTTTATTTCATTTTTTTTTTTTTTTTGGGGGGGGGCAAAAATTGCGCAGGTTTGCCTGACCTTAACACCACCTGCGCAGCGTGTGCTGTATAAATTTGTGTATTCTAAATGCCTGACATCCAATGTCATTTTTTCTGCCGCTAATCAAGGCGACATTACCTGCGCAGCGTCTGCTGTTTACATTTGTGTATCCTAAATACCTGACATCTGGTGTAATTTTGTCTGCCGCTAATCAAGGTGACATTAACTGCGCAGCATGTGCGGTATAACGTTTGTGTATCCTAAATACCTTACATCCAGTGTAATTTTTTCTGTCGCTAATCAAGACGACGTTACCTGTGCTGCATGTGTGGTATAACGTTTGTGGCTCCTAAATACCTGAGATTCGGTGTAATTTTTTCTGCCACTTATCAAGGCGACATTACCTGCGCTGCGTCTGCTGTTTAGTGTTTGCGTATCCTAAATATTTCTGACATTCGGTGTAATTTTTTCTGCCGCTAGTCAAGACGACATTACCTGTGCTTTATCTGCTGTTTAACGTTTAAGCATCCTAAATACCTGTGACATTAAGTGTAATTTTTTCTGCCATTAGTGACGGTAATATTACCTACGCTATGAAGGTAAAAATCAACTTCTGTCAGCTGCAAGGGAGGGAGGGTGAATTTCTGCCTGCAGCTCATGCTCAGAATGCACAGTGTTGCTGGCATGTTTAGTGGTGTGGCTTCATGGGGACTGGGCCACTGCTTCACGTTTGGGGGAATGGCCGGTAAGGTCTGGCTTTCTGGGGTGAAGACAGTGGCCACCCTAGCTGCTGTGGAGGTCACAGTTAAAGGGGAAGGTGCTCTGGATGTTTCTGTTAAGGGGTGGGCTGCTGTGGAGGTCACTGTTAAAGGGGTGGGCACTGTAGAGGTCACTCTCGATATCTTTTAACGACACACACAAACATAAAATGAAATAGATTAAATATACCCGGGCGAAGCCGGGTCCTTCAGCTAGTATATAATACAAGTTTACATTGCAAAGGATAGTACTGACAAGACAACATATAATATTCAATTAGATGTACAAATCATATAATAGCCATAACATTAATAATACATAAATAAATAAATAAATACATAAATAAATAAATAAATAAATAAATAAATAAATGCTAAATACTGATTATATGTGGAGGAGTTTTCAACACTACTGCCATCATGCTATATGGTACAATGGATAGGTCAGGCTTCAGGTATTTCTTTCTTACATTATATCTGTTTTGATTTAGGCGTTTATGTAGGGCCTTAGTATATAGTAATAAAAAGCTCAATAAGTACTTATCTAGTAGTAAAAAGCAGTGATGTATGATTTCACCACGACGGACGATGTGATGAAATCATTACGGGCCATGCAAGATTTTGCGCTAGATCTTCAATCCAGATGGCGGTGGCCGACTCTTCGTGATGAAAAGGCTGAGGCTAAGTTTGGTCTTTTTATTGTACACTGTAAAATTGCTATCAGATGCCGCGATCAACTATAAACGTGGAATTTCAGTGGTACAATGACGAGTCAGCGCTATCACCGCTCCCTATCATTGCACACACTACTTACAAAGAAATGCACTTCGTGATGAAGTAATTAGTCACAAAACCATTCTTCTTATAAAATCCTGCGAAGCAGCCAAATCAAATTATTATCCCCTTATTCTCCAGACCTGTCATCGTTTAGCTTCTCACCCAGGACACTATACCAATACTACAGCATAGGGTAGGGTTATTTTCTATATACTCTAAGGTAGTAGGTATCACCATACACCCTGTGTTTGCATTTGTTGTGGGTGTTCACCTCCAGTGCATAAGAGGATTTGGGACACTTTGAAGGAGAGATCACTACATGAGCTGAAAAAAACTATTTTTATGCATTAGAGTTGAGCGAATCCTAAAAGATTCGGGGATTCGGAATTCGGCCCGAATCTTTCGCTGGATTCGTGCGTTCGGGCCGAATCACGAATACCATTAAAGTCTATGGGAGACCTGAATATTTTTGCAGGAGCCAAAGGTTCTGCACAGTAAAGTTTGCCCCAACATCTGAAAACCTCAGAAAATGATGGAAAAACCTTGGAAATGCATAGGAAACACCAGGGGCAGCATGTAGGGATGCCTCTGAGGCTCCCTAATTGCACCACTTTTTTCTAAATCTGGCCAATAGTCTGGTGATGACCCCAAGGTAATTTTCAGGGACACGGTAATGGTGACCCACTTAAAAATGCTGCCTGACAACCTGGCGGTGAACCCCTGATTGTCTGTCTTTCAATAAGATTGCAGTGTAAAGCATGGTGGTGAGCCTCAGTATGACTTTTTAGATGGAGATTGCATGTGGTCACGTACTCCCTGGAACCCCATAGTCACCCCTTCTCTGATGTGCTAGCCCAGAACATTCTCTGCCCCAATTCGCAAGACCTTTTGCAGTCTCCGTGTGCTGGCAGTGGGGATTTACCAGTGTTGTCTGAGGAGGTGGTGGACAATGGCGATACACAGGTGTCGGGGGGTGAGGTAGTTGTATGGGAAGCAAGTTACAGTGGGGACTCCTTTGGGGGACTTTCTCATGATGGGACAGATTCAATTGTGTTTAGAAAGGCTGATGGGCTTCCGTCAGCACTGTGTGTATAGAACCCCATGGCCTTTTATAAAAATAGTCTGGCGATGACCCCAAGGCAATTTTCAGGGACACGGTAATGGTGACCCACTTAAAAATGCTGCCTGACAACCTGGCGGTGAACCCCTGATTGTCTGTCTTTCAATAAGATTGCAGTGTAAAGCATGGTGGTGAGCCTCAGTAATAAGATTGCAGTGTAAAGCATGGTGGTGAGCCTCAGTATGACTTTTTAGATGGAGATTGCATGTGGTCACATACTCCCTGGAACCCCATAGTCACCCCTTTTCTGATGTGCTACCCCAGAACATTCTCTGCCCAATTCGCAAGACCTTTTGCAGTCTCCTTGTGCTGACAGTGGGGATTTACCAGTGTTGTCTGAGGAGGTGGTGGACAATGGCGAGACACAGGTGTCGGGGGGTGAGGTAGTTGTATGGGAAGCAAGTTACAGTGGGGACTCCTTGGGGGGACTTTCTCATGATGGGACAGATTCAATTGTGTTTAGAAAGGCTGATGGGCTTCCGTCAGCACTGTGTGTATAGAACCCCATGGCCTTTCATAAAAATAGTCTGGCGATGACCCCAAGGCAATTTTCAGGGACACGGTACAGCAGGATCTGGATAGACTGGAGGCTTGGGCAGAAAAGTGGCAGATGAGGTTTAACACTGACAAATGTAAGGTTATGCATATGGGAAGAAATAATGCAAGTCACCAGTACATACTAAATGGTAAAGCATTGGGTAACTCTGACATGGAAAAGGACCTAGGAATTTTAGTGAACAGCAAACTAAGCTGCAGAAACCAGTGTCAGACAGCTGCTGCCAAGGCCAATAAGATAATGGGTTGCATCAAAAGAGGCATAGATGCCCGTGATGAGAACATAGTCCTGCCACTTTACAAATCACTAGTCAGACCACACATGGAGTACTGTGTACAGTCCTGGGCTCCTGTGAACAAGGCAGACATAGCAGAGCTGGAGAGGGTTCAGAGGAGGGCAACTAAAGTAATAACTGGAATGGGTGGACTACAGTACCCAGAAAGATTATCAAAATTAGGGTTATTCACTTTAGAAAAAAGACGACTGAGGGGAGATCTAATAACTATGTATAAATATATCAGGGGTCAGTACAGAGATCTCTCCCATCATCTATTTATCCCGAGGACTGTGACTGTGACGAGGGGACATCCTCTGCGTCTGGAGGAAAGAAGGTTTGTACATAAACATAGAAGAGGATTCTTTACGGTAAGAGCAGTGAGACTATGGAACTCTCTGCCCGAGGAGGTGGTGATGGTAAGTTCACTACGAGAGTTCAAGAAGGGCCTGGATGTATTTCTGGAGGGTAATAATATTACAGGTTATAGTTACTAGAGATGGGTCATTGATCCAGGGAGTTATTCTGATTGCCTGACTGGAGTCGGGAAGGAATTTTTCCCCCTAAAGTGAGGAAAATTGGCTTCTACCTCACAGGGTTTTTTTTGCCTTCCCCTGGATCAACTTGTAGGAAAACAGGCTGAACTGGATGGACAGATGTCTTTTTTCGGCCTTACAAACTATGTTACTATGTTACTATGGTAATGGTGACCCACTTAAAAATGCTGCCTGACAACCTGGCGGTGAACCCCTGATTGTCTGTCTTTCAATAGGATTGCAGTGTAAAGCATGGTGGTG